>CAJNDV010035922.1:0-10015 GCA_905221635.1 Symbiodinium sp. CCMP2456
TAGCTCTTTGAAGCTTTCACCTTTGTGTAGTCTTCTTGAAGATTGTCATTCTTGATTCCTTAGCTTTCTTACTTTAGGACCGAGTGCGGCAACCGCCGTCGACGAGGCCTGCTCACGCCAAAAAAAAAACATAGCCTTCCGAGATGTCGTAAAGGAGTTCTTAAGATCCCTCATATGTACAAGTGTACAAGACAAGGGCGCGCATTAGCGTGCGAGCTTTACCCTCGCCAACGCTTTTTGCTGGTGAAGTCGGTTGACAGGTCCCAAAACCCCAAAACCGTAAACCCAGATCTATGGTGGCATTCTCGAAGGATTCGTCCTGGGAGTGAACGATTGCCTTTGGGAATTCTCCTATGCGAGCAAGAGCTGGTGCCCTGGCTGCGTTGAGGACAACACTTTCCTAAGGCCTAAATAGCCTTTCGTAAACAGCCCTAAGTTCTCCTAAGTTCTCCTAAACCCTGGAGCCCTGAGAATCAGAGGAGCCAGCTTGGCAACAGCAATTCTTGTTTTGTACACAGCGGGTCCCTCTTTGGTTCAGCGACTTTCGATGGCTGCCGGAAGAAGAGTCTTGGACTTGTTTTGGGAAAGCCTTAGGGATGTTTGACCCGTTTCATAAAGAGTGACTGTCAACCAAATTCATGGCCGTGATGGTTGGGCAGAGCCGAGGGTGCTCCTCTATGGCTTTCAGGACAACTTTGGTGACGGGGATTTCTTCTTCAGTATGGACTTCCGGCCCCAGGCTCCTAGGAGACGCAGAGACTTAAGGCTCCAAGTTTTGTGTGTTGCAGATTTTGGCCCCGGCTCCTCTCAGAAGAGGCTCCTTCAAAGACGGAGCGAGCCGAAGGGCGGTTTAAAAGCAGTGGCCTCCTTTGCAAAAGCCTCGGAATTTTGTTGGAACCCAAATGTTCCTGCGCAAAGAGGAGGTGAGCAAGTCATCTAGAAGGCACTTGATGCCGGCGCCGGCAGCGCCCCGCTTTTCTAAGTCCAAGTGGTGCAACATGCGGAGGCTCGGGTCTCGCGGAAGCTTTGGTGAGTTCCGCTGAACCAACAAAACTAGTTCATCCCAGGAGTATTTCTCAAGCTTCTTGAGAGAAGCCATGCGGAAATCGCCGAGTGGGATGCATCATTCTCCCATGTGGGAGGTTGTCAAAGTATGGTCTCTTCCTTGCTCCCTATTGAAGGGCCCCATTGAGTCTCTTTAATATGGGTAGTTACGGGTAGTTCTCTAAATTAGGCCCGCTTTTAGGGTCCTTTTTACAAGGGTGCCGTACTATGTTGGGGACCCAAAAAGGGACCCTAATTTAGAAAACTACCCATGTAGGGAGAAGAGACCCCCCATACTTGGACAACAGCTCCTGTTTCGGTTTGGGCCCCATGGACACACGGCCCCAGATCGACGGCTCTCTGTTCCGGTTGAGCAGGCGGAGCCAAACCCCTTCGCGATCCAATCATCCGACAGAAAAAGTCCGGTCTGGTATCTCCCTTGCACTTTGAGACTTTCAGATTCGCTGTCCCTGCCGTCTGTATGTCGGTGTCCCATAAAAGTACTTAAAAGGAACCCTGCGTGAGAAATTTTAGTTCTCTTGCTCTGCAAGCTTTCGCAGCATTGTTGCTGCGAAATTGCTGAAGCAAGATTTTCTCTAAGCAGTTTGAAGTAACAATGATAAAATCGTTCTTATGATTCCAGTGAGAATTCTGGGTCGCGAAGACGTTTAGTGATTGCATGTACACATGGACAGGGAGGTGTTACAAGACTCTGTCCAGGCTCGTATAGGGCAGAAAGGCCAGACGGGTTGAGGGTTCAGGGTCTTGGGTCGCAAATTCGAATTCAAGCCACGGCGTGGGGTGTCTCGATTCACTGCAAGAGAAAGCTCAGCACAGATTCCAGCTTCTGCAAGAATTTGTGCAAGCCGCAGCAACATAGTTTCAGATCGTGGTTGTATCTACGGAGAAACCGGAAATCTTGATGTAGAACGTAGATTGCTACTACCTGAAGGTAGCAGCCTTTTGCTGAATGTCGTTCGGCGTGGTGAGGGATACTCTCGGTACAGTGTCATGTTGCCGCCGCCGCACACAGTTTGGTCAACAGCGCTGAGAGGTCGGAGCGTGGATTTTCAGATCGCAGCACCTAGCATGTCATCTGCAACATGGTACCATCGTGCATGGCCAGATAGACACCAGCTGTAAGTTAGCAAACACACATACATCTCGTCAGTCAGCGTGTGAGTCAGCCTTTATGCCTTCAATGCCATACTTCGAGCTCAACCACGTCGCCGTGCAGTTGTTGTGCAGGCGCCTGCTTCAGCAGAGGTGCTACTCGTGGCATCGTCGGTGATCCAGGAGAGAGGTTCATTCCACCCAGAAAGCCAAGTTGCTGCTTTAGGGGGTATGGCCCCAGCGCCTGCAGTTTACACATAAACGCATCTTCAGTTGGAGCGCCTTAGATTCCAAGCGCATTGCTTCTGCTGCAGGCCAGCACAAACCTATGCAAAACACCAGATTTCCCAAGTGCCTGTAGTCCATCCGCTTGCAAGCATCTCAAGGTAACCCTAAACCCTAAACCCTAAACCACAAACCCCTTAAGCCGTGGTCGAATGACACCTTTCAGCCAGGCAAGCACAGCCTTTCCCAGGCGACCCTTTCAGCTGCGAGGGGTCAGACCCGAAACGACCTCGGTGGCCGCTTTGAAGCCCAGGGCTTCTGCTTAAACCCCAAACCTTGAACCCTAGACCCTAAATAAGGAACATGCCATAATTCCCATAGTTTAGCGTCCTTAAGGTACCCTAAACCTTGCATGGTTGGCTTACTACTCATCAGCCTTTTTGCCTCGGGCTGGGCCGTGCAGGTGTGCGCTTAGAAATCGAGGCTCGAAGGCTTGCTATCATCAGCAGCACCATCCCTGCTGCTTTACCAAGTCAGTCAAGTCATAGGCTTCAGTCCTTCAAAACCAGCATTCGTGGATCCACATAAGCCTGGATCGGGGCGAAGATCCTTGGTCGCTTGCACACAAGTTCCTACCGAGAGAACTTTGAGACTGTTTGCCCCGTACCGCAAGCCCAGAAGGGCTTGCTAAAAGCACTGTGCTGCCGATGCCAAGATCAGCGTGGTGGCAGCTACTGCCATTGGCGAACCAAGAACGAGTTGCAGCCCTCCGTGTTTTGGCGCTCCATTTCTTCACCCAAGACCCCGAATCCCCGACCGCAGGGGCATGTTCTCGGTCCGAAATGTTGCGGGCCGTGAAGTATCGAGTTTCGAAAGACCTGGTCTCCTCTCTTTGTGTGCAATCGTGGGAAGTCGTGGTCTCGAGATTAAGGCTCCGAAATGGGGTTCTTCGCAGCGTATCTTCGACCAAAGCTGCCTTCACCTGTACACATTTTTGCGGTTTGAGACCTAGAGCTGATTTCGACTACATCTCCAACGCAGCAGCTGGTATGAACGAAGCTGACGGCACCCTATCACTGCAGATCACTGAAGATCCGCTGGCTCGATGCTTGCTGGTTGGGCCTGGAAGATGGACAGTTCGGTTCTGCTTGGATGCGCGAGAGTTGCCGAGCCGGAACTTCCGGTCCAGCACTCGGCCTTCCCACCTACATCCGCCTGCAAGCGGCACGTGACACGACACGGTCCACGGTGCGTCTGACGTGTTGCTGCACGGCGCCCTCAAGTCAAAAGCAGACCGATCATCCTGCACCTTTTCCTGCGCTCGTGCCCACTTGCGATTCTCCAGTTGCCAGCGTCTAGTCTGGGCGTTTTTGTGTCTGCCGCCATGTCTCAGCAGCCCAGCGAGAGCTAAGCTCTAAGAGGTGGAGTCGGTCTCTTCGACCCCGGAAAAAGAGGGTTTAGATCTGTAGAACAACATCTTCGCATGTAGCAGAGAGCACCCGTGTGTCCCCCATGGCCCATGCAGGCAACGAGTGTCTGTACCTGAGTCGGAACTCTTGAAGTAGGAGGCTTCTGCACTGACTCTTCACTGCTGGATCGGACCGGGAGCATTGTCTCACTGAACTTCGACGCTTGACCCATTGTGATGTTTCGAAAGCGGATGCAGAGGGCGACTGCCAGGCGACCTGCCCATGTTGGCGGCGCATGTTTCGTTTGACCCCTTGCGAGCCTATCGCAACAGCTTCCGTCCCAGCCCTGAAAAGGAACCCGACTTTGGAGAACTACTCACATGGGTGTCTTCCTGGGCCACGGCCACGCCTGAGTGCTCGCAGCGCTTAGGCTGGAAGCCCGAGGTGTGGCGATAAGGGTTTAGGGTTTAGGGGTTTAGGGGTTTAGGGTTTAGGGTTTAGGGTGCCAGATCGAGGATCAGCAGTAGTGCTGGCACAGCCTGCCGAACCTCGATCTCGGGCCCTCGACGATGCGTCGCAGTGGCCGACGTACGTACTCTTCGCATCACTTGCAGACTGCTATTTCATCATGCCTAGCTCGCGCAAGAGCTGGTTTCGTGCAGGAGCTGGTGTTATTCAGATGTGCTGGGGAACAGCTTCGCATCGGATTTCCTTCAAAACTGTGCTGCCATGGTTCTGACATTCGCTGGATCTTAATACTGCCGAATTTGAGGGTCTTGCCTTGAGTAGCGAGCCCCATCATGGTTTGCCGTGAGGGACCTCAGTGGGTAGCCCAGGATATCGTCGGGTATGCTTGGACGCCTGCTCGAGAGGAACAGTGAGGGGGCGGGTGCGCGGCATCACTGGCTGCACCTTTCAAAGATCCGTGCAAAAGCCCATGGTTTTGGCTGGATGACGCGGCTTCTCCTTTGCTTGTGGGGCTTGGAAGAGGGACACGTCGGGTGTCGAGTGTGCCGTTCTGCGTCTGGGAGCTGGCAAGAACGAAGTTCCGAAACAAATTCGTCTGCTCAAGTCCAGCCCACGCGGTGACACACCACCGTCTGTCTGAAGAGGTGTTGCCAGACCGAGCATCGTACACCCTTGGCTCCACTTGTGCCTGCCACTCTCGCAAGGTGCGATTCCCGGCTTGCAAGCGTGGCTTGCCGTGCCATCTGCCGCCATTTGTGCAGCCTGGCGAGATCTGAACCTCAAGCACGTAGTCTCTAAGCAGCGGAATCAGACCTATCAGGCGTTCTCCGCATGTAGCACTCGCGTACCCCCACGGCCCCTGCATGCGGCAACACTGTATGTACCTGAGCCGAGACTTTTGGCTGCATCCTTTGTTGACTCTTCACTTGTGGATTGGACCGGGAGCATTGCGCTGAGAATCGACCCTTGGCCCGTTACAGTGCCTTCTCCAGCGGGCGCAGAGGGCGACTGCCACAGTACGACCTGTCCATGTTGCCGCCCCATGAGCTCGGCCCCTTGCTACGTGTCGCAAAAGCAGCCTTCCCAGCACCAGGATGTGGGTAATTCTCCAAATTAGGGTCCCTTTTTCGGTCCCCAATATAGTACGGCACCCTTATGAAAAGGACCCTAAAAGGGACCCTAATTTTGAAACCTACCCATGTTCTTTGAGCTGGAAGCCCGAGGATGGGGGATGCCAGATGGAGGACCAGCAGTAGTGCCGGCACAGCCTGCAGAGCCGCGACCTCCGGCTCTAGCACCCCATGCAAAGAGCTTACCGTGCGTTTCCTTCGCCAGTGTCTTCTCAACCCGGCTTCTGAAGCCATAAATCCTAAAACCCCCGAGACCCCCTCAACCCCTAAGCCCTGAACTTCCGAAAGCCCTGAGCCCTACGGCCTCGACTTGCAGAGTGGGAGCTTGAGCCCGAAGCTGCAGCTTCGGCGTCTGCAGCCCTGTGTCCAGCCTTCCCTGCTCTTGAGCTTGAAGCTTGGGGGTCGTCTCCCTCGAAAGGAGGTCGGGTCCCAGGCTCGGTGTTTCGGAGCAGCTGCGGGCCGCGTTTTGGTCGCTCCTAAACCCTGAACCCTTAAGAACCTAGCTCCGAGGGTCCTCAGAGCTTTGCGGGCAATAGGCCGCCGAGCGGCCTTTTCGGGGGCTTTCTTGGAGTTGGCGGCTTTGACCTGGAGTGGCCACCATGGGTCCTTCTCTAAATTAAGGTCGTTTTCTGGGGTCCTTCTCATGAGGGTCCTTCTGGGTAAACCCTAAACCCTAAACCCTCATCCCTAATTCATTCCCCAGCCCCAATACGACTACGTCCCACAAGGCCTTGGAAGTCTGATGTTGGGCCTCGGCCAACTCGACTCGAGGGGGCACCCCGCCAGAGCGCGATCTCGCGGAACCTCGTCTGTTGAGACTGCCTTTTCCTTGCAGGCGACGGAGAAACCAACCTCGCAGATAATTTGTTTCCGGTCCCTTTGTGCAGCATGGATACCCGGATGACGAAGGCGTTCCTGCGAAGCTTTGGTGCACGGAAGGTCTTGTCTTTGGGTGACAGTTGCTATGGATGATTTTAAGGAAGAAGCTGCCCCAAAAAAGCAGGCCCGTGTAGCCATGCTAGCTCCATGCGAACGCATTGCAGCTGGACTCCACCAGAGTCTCTATGCTGGATCTGCGCCCAAAATCCCGATGACTGCGTGGCGGTGATGTTGGTGCAAGCTCGACCAGAGATGATGGCACATGTGTGCGGAGATCTCTACAGGTTCTAAGGAAAGTTTCCCCGAAGTAGTTCCCTGCCTGCGCCAGCATGTTGCATTGCGAGGTTTCCGGGCTGGTCTTTCGGAGATTCATGGCTTTCCTGCTGCACGTCTCTCCTCGCATCAAGCACGGAAGCGCAAGCCGCGACGCAAGTGCCGGCGCCGGCTTCGACGTCCATGCATCCTGGATATTGTGACTTATGGACTGCCCCATAAACCTACCACATCCATCTTCTTGATCGGCAAAGAACCACATCTTGACGCTAACCCCGCTGAGAACCTCTAACCCCTAAGCTTCAAACTGACTCCAGATACTCAGCCATCAAGTCTGCGAAGGGTTTCCCCAGAAAATCTGCAAAGCTCGGAGCCGCTGCAACTGGAGCTCCGGCTCCGAGTAGACCTGGCCTCGGGTTTTACTGCTGCCTCCATGTTTGGCTCCTGATCCTAAACCCTAAGCCCTAAACCCTAAAGCCCAAAGCCTAAAGCCTAAACCGGTGTCATATGTTCTTGGCTTCGCTTCAAGACTCGGCTCTGCTGTATCTCTGTCCTGCTCAAAGTCCCGCAGGGCACAGACGTTGCTGGTTGACTAGGTGGCACTTTGGGAAACTCTAACATTTCCCTTATGGTTCCTGTAGAGGTGCCCATTCACAAATACTTTTCAGGGCACCAAAACTACAACCCAGTTAATGTCTACAGGCTGGACCGGCCTGCATGTTGCGTGCGAGCGCGAACTAGTGACTCATCGGGCTACCGGAGCTCTAGCGTGCCCTACTCTTCGCGACGGCCCAGCATCGGCCAAACTATCGAAGGTTTCAAGCCACGAGGAAAGCACGGCCGCGGCGCGAGGCCGCGTCTGGCTCACATCCCGGCGGGGCCCTCGGTGGCACGGCGGTCTTCCCGCTGTGGCCACTGGCCAATCAGACTTGAATCCGGCTCCGAGCGAAAAACGTGAGAGCGCATCCTTTCGGAGCAAGTTTGCGCAGTAGAACGTCAAGGTCGTTTCAGGAGCCATTTCTGGCCGTCGTGATGTTGTCACGGAAGTCTGCGATGGCATTGATACGAGTCGTAGGACGTCGTAGACACAGCCACCTGCGTAGGTTCTTGGGGAAAATCAGGAATAATTCGGGTGGAGTCACTGAAGCTGCGCTTTCCTGCGCCGGTCTTGCCGCGTGCAACCGTCTATGAGTTGTTGGCTCAGCAGCGGTTTTTACAGTGACTTTCATAGTTCCGTCTACTGGTGTGTTTTCTGCGCATAAAAAACACAAAGTGACTTTCATAGTTCCGTCTACTGGTGTGTTTCATACGCATAAAGAACTCTAGTGAGGAACCCCTATTATTTACTACATATCCCCAGGATGGTAGCTTGTATTAAGCTGCTTAAGAGCGACCCAAAAAAGCCTAAAGCCCTAAAGCCGTGAAGCCTCGGAGATGGCGACGATGGTTTGGAGGTCTTGCCTCCTCTCGTTGGCGCTCGAGTACGTCTGTGGCTTCTCCTGTCCAGAGACGCACTTTCGGGACGTGGGCTCAGCTCGGCAGCCGTGGACTTTATGCTGGCCGGCTCTCCAGTATGGTGGTTGTGAGGACCGGAGACAGGGGGTGCCTGCAAGGGTGCCGGGGACGGTTCTGGCAAGCATGCTCGAGTCGAACTTCTCGAATCTGGATCCCTATCTGGCTATGAACTTGCAGCAGCTGCCAGACATACATCAGGTCGGAGCTTCCTACTACACCGTCCGCTACCGCACCAGGCTTCCTTCTGCTTCATGTGGCCATCTCTTCAGGAGCCTGCATCTCAGAGCAGCGAGCTACGCGACGCGCGTGTGGGTGGATGGGGCGGAGCGTGGCAGCGTCACGGGCATGTTTCGGCGTCTCAAGATGGCTGTTCCTACAGAAGCCTTCGACTTGGAGATCGAGACATCGCCTCCCCCACACTTTGGTGTGAATGTCAGTGGCCAGGGTGGGGACCACCAGCTTGCTAAGGATGGGCCGTTGGCGCAGTTTGCTCTGGGCTGGGATTGGATACAGGCGACCCCGGATAGGAACACGGGTTTGTGGGACAAGGCGGGAGTTTCCGGAAATTAGAGTACCTTATTTTGGAGTCCTTAGAATAAGGATCCTACCGTTTAAGCTGCTATACTAGGGTCCCCTAACCTCCAGGTAGAGCTCGTCTCTTCTAGCACCCCCCGAATCGAAGACCTCTACGTCCGAACGGCCTTGCAGCCTGGAGAGGGCCAGGACGATGCAGTTCTGGCCGTGGAGGCTCGAGAGGCGCCCTGTGGGCTGAAGTGGAGACTAGGTGGGTTCATCTGGGAGATTTTACATTTTTTTCCTTCCTTGAATTTCATGGAGAAGATCCTCTTTTTTTCGACTCCTTTATCAGAGGCTTTAGGTTTAGGGTTTAGGGTTTAGGGTTTAGGGTATAGGGTTTAGGGTTTAGGGTTTAGGGTTTAGGGCCAGTCCAGGAGAGTTCGTCATCACTCCGACCTCTCCTTGGACGCTGAGGGCCTCTTGGCCGCCCCAGGCTGCCCAGGGAGCTCCGCCACGCTGCGCTCTGCCCGCTTCTGGTGGCCATGGCAGCTCGGGGAGCCCCACATGTACGAGGTGAACCCTAAATTCTAAACCCTAAACCCCTCAACCCTGAACCCTAAACCCTAAACCCCTAAACCCTAAACCCTAAACCCTAAACCCTAAACCCCACATGTACCAGGTAGAGATCCTGTCCGATGTCGGAAATCGTACTGTCTTGCGTCAGCTCTTTGGCATCCGGCACTCGGAGGTTTACTACGAGCCGCGTACCAAGGGCCCGGCCTTCCGGATGAACGGGAGGCGGATTTTTCTGGCGGGGGTGAACTGGATTACGACGGATCAGATGCTCCGCTTCTCCACCGATGCAGAGCGGTACGAGAGCGAGGTGCGCCTCATGAGGATGGCAGGAGCAAACGTCATCCGCGTTTGGGGCGGTGGCATCGCTGAGAGACCCGAGTTTTATCAGGCCTGCGACCTACGCTGAAAAACCCAATCCCTGCACCCCAGGCGCCAAACCACAAGCCCTTAACCCCAAGGGCCAAACCCTAACATCAGGCTTGCGACCGATTGGGGATGTTGGTGTACCAGGAGTTCTGGATGACCGGGGATAACAATGGAGAACAAGCTGGCAGCTTCTCGTGGCCTTTGGACCACCAGGTCGCCGCAAAAGGTTCTTATTAGGATACTCCAGCTACTGAAGGTCATTAGTTATCAGGTTACGGTAGTTTCTGCTAACACCTCGGAAGTTCCGAAATATATTTATAGATATAGAAGCAAATAAACAAACAAATAAGCGTACACACACACACATACACACACATATGTATGTATGTATGTATGTATGTATGTATGTATGTATGTATGTATGTATGTATGTATGTATGTATGTATAAGCATCTCGGCTCCACGATGCTGGCCTGGAGGGCCAAAGAGATGAACGAAGGC
>CAJNDV010035924.1:0-24310 GCA_905221635.1 Symbiodinium sp. CCMP2456
ACATTCCCAGAAGCCTGGGTGTTCAAGTGTGTGTGTGTGTGTGTGCGTGCCGGTCTGTGTCTTGTTGTCATTGCAAATTCAAGTGCAATAGTCTATATATATATATATATGCACACACATACATATGATATGATATACGTACACAATACAAACTCACACATACACATATGTACATGAGTCAGGTGTACTTGTATGTAGGTTCAGAATGCATGCATGGATGGATGGATGCATGGATGGATGGATGGATGGATGGATGGATGGATGGATGCATGGATGCGTGGATGCATGCATGCCTTCATGCGTGCATGGATTGATGGAGAGTAATTGCATACAATGCATAAGAAGCAGATAACTACCTGAAATATCTAAGTATGTGTAAGTACATACATATACATACATGCATACATATACATATATATATATATATGCATATGCAGACCTACACCCAGCAGTGCGTGGAGTCCCACACAGACGGAGGGGCGTCTTTGGGGTGTCCTGCTCAGGAGCTCCTCGCACTCGGACCCGACAGCCTCCACGTTTGGAGCGACGTGGTCGGGTTGTTCACTTCTCGTGTCAGCGCACGCCACCCTGGGTTCCGCAATTTCGCTGCACAGCCTTGGACATGTTGGCCCGGCGGTGTTGCCTCCAAGTTCCGCGAATTTCGGCAGTTCACCTTTTTTGAGAGCTTTTGCTTGTTTAAGCCCCGCTGCGTCCGTGCTGAACCTTGGAGATGCGGGTTTATTGACGTTCTCACGGAGCACGACTCGTTTGGCCCTGCTTGCGTCGCTGTGGGGCCTTGCTCATGCCGGTGCGAGCTTGCCAGCTCTGGGTTTTGCGCACCCGGGCTCGTCTGTTCTGCTTCGAAGTCTTGGGCGCGCGGCTTTTGCGTTGCCTGCTGTTTGTGTGGGTCGTTTGGGACTTTTAGCATTTTTGCAAAGCCTTGCGTGACCCGAGCCGTCGGTGTTCGCTTTGCTGACCGGACAGACAGGCAGCCCGCCAGCCATAAGGTCCCATCTGAGGTTGGATGCCACGGTATCAGCCACCAGCAGCTGTCGCCCGGGAACTTTGCTTCCAGCTTTGCAGGCGATGACGATAGGTGCCTCGCTGCCAACCCGATCATCCGCACGGACAGAAAGCACGGCTGCTAGGCTGCATGAGCTAGGGCCCAGCTAGTGAGGTGCACGCGGAAGGCCGAGCCCGTACACCGAAATTCCCGCGGCTCTGCCAAGGTTTTCTCGCTCAATCTCGCATCGGTGGGCTTTCCTTCGTCCTCAAAGAGCCCGTCTTGCTTGTCAAGCACAGCGTCAGTTTTCGGCCATGGCCTCAGACTTCAGCTTGCACTGAACCCGTGAACTGTTTCTGAAGTATCCTGCAGTGCTGAGTTTGCGTTACCAAGGACTTGGAAGATTCGGCTTCATGCCTTTCGTGCCAGATGTGCTACATCTGGGCCCATCAACTTTACCGCGCAGCTGCACGTGGCTTGCTCCAGCTCTGTCAATCCCTGAACGTTCACTTCCAGGCTTGATACTGCCTCTGCATGCATCCGCCAGACCAGGATCCTGTCTTTCATCAGATGGCAACGTCCGACAAGAATCCTCCGCAACAGCCAGAGATCCCGTCCGATCAGGCTCTTCCCTTCCGCTGCTAGGATGCTCACGTTTGGGCTCCTCGCCTTCTGCACCGGGTCACTCTACCTCAGGTCTTCTGCCGTCTGCACGCAGCCGCAGTTGTTCAGGTCTACCCCTTCCGGCCTTGTTCGCTTCTCGAACAGACCCATCTGTGCCTTTGCGCAGCCTCTCTTGTGCTGGCCTGGCGGCTTCGGCAACCGGAGTTGGCAGGCTGGGATTGCCGCTCACTGCCCTGGGCAGCATGCACTCAGGCTTCCCCGTGTTGTCAAGGAGCTTCTCCCACGTGGGACCGGCGGCATCAGCACCCCGTTATGCCAGAATCGAACTGCCACTGTCTTTGCGCAGCTACTCGCATGCTGGAACGCTGGTGTCTGTACTCAAAGCATCCCACGTGGGATCCTTGCCGTCCTTGCGGAGCATGGCTTGTGTAGGCTCCATCCCACCAGTATCCAGCAGAGGCAAAGCCGGCCCGGCAATACCAACTCTAGACTGCTTGCAGCCTGGATTCCCTTTGCCAACACGCAGCCTCCTTCGGCTTGCTTCTTCAGCACTGGTCTCAGGCATGGCTGATGCAGGCCCTATGACGCTGCTACGACCCTTCGCCCATTTGGGTCCCTTCGTGCCGTGCTGTGGCTTGATGCGCTCAGGTGCTTTCGTGCCGGTGTTAGCAGGTGCCATCATTGGCTCCTCCACTCCGCTGAGGGCCTTCAGCTGTGCAGGAACGGCGATGCTGGCGTGCAAGTTCGCGACCATCGATTCGCCAGCGTCGCTTCGAAGCCCTTCGCGTCCAGAGAGCTTAGCTCCAGTGTCCTGCTCAACTCACTCGGGAGCTCCAACGCTCCTTCGAGGCTTGGCTTGAGTCAACTTTTCGTCCCCGATCTTGGGTTGCGCTAGGCCTGGACCACTGACTCTGGCGCTCGCTTCTACGAGCTTTGGTCCATTGATTCTGTCGCGCAGCTTTGCGCAGCTCGACACGGCGGTGTCTGTTCTTGATCGCAATACTTCTGATTCGATGCCGCCGCCGAAGAGCCACGGCCGCTTGGGATTGGCAGTTACAGTGTTTGAATTCAGTCACCTGGGCTTCTCTTTGCTGCTCCAGGTCTTCGCGCAGCCCGAATCCCCGCACTCCCTCTTTGGCAGAAGCCGCTCAGGCTTGACAGCATCAGCGCCAGGAGGTCTGCTTTCAGGCCTCCTGTTGCCTCTGAGATCCTACTCTCAACCAGGCTTCTCACTGACAGCATTGGGCTTTCAGCACTTGGGCCTGGTGGCGACAGCAAGGAACATGGCACGGCTGGACTTTGTGGCGTTTGCAATTGGATCGAGTCGTTGTGATTCCCTGCCTTCGGCACTTGCCGGCAGTCCCTCAGGTCCTTTGCTGTCCCTCCGAAGCCCGACCTGCTTGGGCTTGCCTCCCTCCGTTCCAAGACCAGTGAGTTTAGGTTCACCGCTGCTTTCACGCAGCTTCGGTCGCCTTGAATTGGTCGTGCCGGTGCTGGAGTACGGGCGATCGGAATTCTTGCTGTCACTACGAGCCTACGTACAGTCAGCCCTGTTCGTGCCTGTTTTCGGAGTCGGGAGATCAGGAAGCTTGCTTTCGGTGCCGCATGTTGGCCAGTTGGACTTGTCAGTTATGCTCAGAAGCTCTGTGCAAGCTAGCTTGGTGGTGCTTCTCTTGGGCACTGCTAGCCCCGGATCAATTTCGTCCCTGCGCGGCCTTCATCGCTTGGCATTGATGCTGTTGATCTCTGGCGCAGGGCATGTCGCCGGCACAGTGACCGCTCCGGATGCGGTGCAGGCCGGCTCAACCATGTTTGTGCATTCTGATCTCAATGCTGGTTGCACACTGTTGGTTGTGGGCGGTGCACACCCGGGCTTCCCGCTCTTCCCTCGAAGCTTCAGTAGAGCCAGCTCAGTGGTTTCCGTCTTGAACGCAGCAGGGATGGGACCATCAGCGCTCCTTCGATGCCTTGCGTAGCTTGATTCTGCCGTTCCAGCAACTGGCACAAGCCGTCTCGGTTCGTCGATGCCGGTGCCAGGACATACTGCATGCGGCTCATCGTCGCTTCTGAAAACCTCTGCATGAGTTGACTTCGCAGCAGCTGCTTGTGCTTTTGCCAGACCAGGCTTCCCCGTGTCTTTGCGAAGTCCCGTTCGACTTTCCTCGCCGCCTTCTGCCGTTGGACTGTCTTGCTTTGGCTCCCGTCTCTCCGCCCTGGGTGAGGCAAGTCCAGGTACCTCGTCGCCGTCACGCAGCCTTGCATGTGCAGGATTGGCGTCATTGGTGCCCCATTTCACTCGGCTTGAGTCTCTGCTGCCGCCCCGTTCATCTGCGATTTTAGAATCGAAACCTTCTGTCAAAGGAACGATGGACATCAGGATAGCCGAGATGCTGCCAGCAACCGGAAGCTTCGAGGTAGGATCACCTCCGTCTTCAAGGAGTCGCGGCAAGATAGAATCTTCTGCGCTCCTGCTCGGCTTCTATGCTACGGATTCCTCGCTGTTGCTGCAGCAGCTTTCATGCTTGGACGTGCTGATGCTGATCTTGGGCATGTCGCGCATAGGTCTACTGCCGCCGCCCTACCAAACAGCAGACTTTGGCTTTGTGGTGTTGGCGTTTGGCGGCGTTGACTCAGGCTCCACGCTCTTTGCCCTGGGGGGTGCTGCACTGGGACCCTTTTTGTCGATCCGCAGCTTCTCGCAACTGTCTTCGAGTCTATTGGTGCTTGGGGCAGCAGGATCGGGTTTCACGACGCTGCCGCGAACCTCTGCTCACTCAGCATCTTCGGCGTTTGCCTGCGGACTTGCTTGGCCAGGCGCCCTTCTGCTGGCCTCGGATTCAGTGCACTTGGGCTTCCCCGCTCTGCCTCGAAGTCACGGCTGCCTGGGTTTGGCAGTGCCAGCACCAAGAAGTGTGCCACCGGAAGCCTTCCCGGCCTTGCAAAGCCTTTCCAGGATGGGCCCCTCCGCTCTCCTGCTGCGCGTTGCATCAGCTGACTTCGTCTTGTTCTCGCGAAGTTTTGCATATCTGGCCTTGATCGCGTTAACATGCGGCAGGTGTGCTTCGGGGATGTCTTCGCTTGCCTCAGGTATGGCCCACATGGGCCTGGCGCTGTCTCCAAGGTCTTTTGCATGAGCTGGGCTGCCAGTACCTGCCCTCTGCTTTGGCGGACTTGGATCGTCGCTGCTCCTTAAGAGTCTTTCCCGACCGAGTTCTGTCTTGCTAGTGGTCGGCGCCAGTGAGTTGGGCAGCTCGGTCTTTTTGCGCAGCTTCCTCCGCACTGACCCGCCTGTGCTCGTCTTGGGCATCGCTTGGCCTGGTTTTGCTGTTCCAGCTCTGGGCCACAACCACCCTGGGATGCCAATGCTACTCAGGTCTTGCAGCCACATAAACTCAGCGTTGCCTGCCTGCTCTGCTGCCCTGATTGGACTTTCGGCTCCGCTGCATAGCTTTGCACGTTCAGGCAGCGCCTCGCTGATTTTGAGGGTCGGACATCCTGGCTTCCCTCCATCCCTTCGACAACCTGGCTATGTGGGTTTTACGGTGTCAGCTCTTAGCACATCTTGGTCAGATTCTGTTACACCAGCTTTGGGGGCGGCTGGTTTTGAGTTTTTGCCGTCCTCGCAGTCTCTTGTGTGAGCGGCATCGCTAGTTCCCGTGCCCGGTTTCACAAGTGCCGGTCCCGCCTTGAGCTTGCGAAGCTTCGCACGCCCGAGTTTGGCAATGTCAACTTCGGACTATCTCACGCTCGGCCCCTTGTCGCCTCTGCGAATTTGGCAACGAATTGATTTGTCTGCGTTCGCGTGTGGCAGAAGCCGAACCGGCTCTTCATCCTTCCTGACGGATTGCGTGAGCCTGGGGTTGAGCATCAGCATAAGAAGCTTCTGTGCAGTGTGCAGCAGCTTGCCAGTCCTGTCTTCTAAGCACATGGGCTCTTTGCTGTCCTCACGGTCTTCTGCCTGCTTTGACTCTCTACTGTTTGCGCTTGCCCTCCTCCATACCGCGTCGCTCCTGTCGGCAAGGGCTTATACACGCCCAGAGTCTCCCCTGTCCGTGTTTGGCGTGAAGCAGATTCCACCGGGTGCTCAAGTCTCCGGGCAGCTGACCGGGGGCACGACCTTAGACACTGATGCGACGTTCACCAGCATGGGTGGCACCTTGCCACTTGTTGGTTGTGTGCAGCCAGGCTTGTCATCACCTCTTAGATCTTCCAGTCGAGTAGAATCAGTTTTGCCTGTCCTGCAATCTGCATCAGCTGGCTTGCCTACTTCAACAAGGAGTCTTGCTCCAATGGGCTTCAAGTCTTCACCCTTTGGCAAAGTTCGCATTGGCTATCGTGACACCATGCCTGTCCCCAGCTTCGGTCATGTGGGGTCACCGGTCTCGCCTCGATCAACTACTTGCCTTGGCTTGCTGGCATTCGCTGCTTGGCTGCAGTAGGTTTTGGGGCCTTTCGAAAACAACGCAGGGGCAGAAAGGAAACAGAGTGAGAGAAACGTGTGAGGTTAAAAACGTATGCAAAGGTCAAAAACTTTGAAGTTCGAAGGGCAAAACATGTGGCAACCTGGCGAAAGGGACCGGAGATGAAAGGATGGAGAGTTCTTGTGGTAGTCTGTTGAAATCAAGCGGTATTGCAGGGGTTAAGGCTGCGGCAGGGGAGCGATTCGAAGATCGGCGAGGTTTCAAAAGTAGAATCATGAACAAGGGAGGCGGACCCCCATGAGGCTTCAAAAAGCAAAGGCTTCGTTTTCGGGGGCCCTCGTAAGAAGGACCCTATTATCTTCCATTTGGGATCCCTTGTTTCCTGAACCTCCTAGATCTCAACCTTCGTCAAGCTGAGGAAGGTATTTTTTGTTTGAATGCAGGAGCTTCCCCCTGCCTAAGTTACCCACAGCCCTACCCCTGACAACTGATGATCTTAGTATAGAGTTGTTGAAGAAGGAGTTTTGGGTTTCCTTGGTAAGTGCTTGATTCGGCTTGGTTGTGTCGGTAGTGCGAGTCGACAATTTCGCCAACAGGAGCTAGATAGCCAAAGCTACATGCAGTCAGGCGCTTGTGATAATCAGGCAACCGGGGACAGGGAGAACATTGCTCCGAACTAGCTCGCATCTCTTGTCGTTTCCGAGCATTGCTTGTAAAGAACAGAATCTGCAAAGCTGCAGATGCTTGCGACTTGTCCGTGCCTCTCCGTCGAACGCCCAGGTTATGAGATCTGCGCACTTCGATTTGTCATTCTTGTCACGAAGCCATGCTCGCCTTGGCGCCTCTATGCCGGCAATCGACCACGTTTCTGCAGAGCCTTTTCTGCCGGCACATGGCTCTGTTCGTCCAGGACTCGGGTAGAGACCCGAGATGCCCTGTTCATGTTCTCGAGTTGCATCTGCCAAGGGGGTGCAGACACTATGACATAGCCCTTTTTTGCAGGACCCACGCTGTCCATCGAGACTGAGCGCAGATTCCGTGATCTCTCGATCACAGACTGCCAGGCAAGGCGGCCCCCAAGGGTCAGGGCACAGAAAGCCGTGACCGCGGGCCTCTGTCTGGCATGGTATTCGAGTTGATCTGACTCACATTATATATATATATATATACTCATACATATACATATTATACATACACATACCTACATGCATGCTTGCTGTCGTAGCTACGTGGCAACCGCTTGAGACTCGCACACACTTGGCCCTTTCGACGCTTGTGCTTTGCGCAGAAGCTGGGCTTCCTCCCGCCTCTTCGGTGTCCCGCTCGTCTGGGATCTGCCGTTTCTGCATTTGGTCGCGGACTTAGCTTTTGGGGCCCTAAACCCTAAACCGTGGGCTCAGCATTGCTGGGTACGAGACGGTGCGGTTCGGAGGTGCGCTCAGCCTCGACCCCTTGCCGTCGTCGCAAGGGTTTTTGTGGCTCGGGAGCATCCCGTCAATCACCCAGGCGACGGAAGGTGCTTGAATGTGCCTAAGACTACAAAGTGTCCGACCGGCAGGGTGGCAAGGGCCCTCTGATCAGCTGCGCCGCGCCCATGTGCGCGGGAGTCCACCTGTCGGTGGTTGCCGTTGTCTCAGCTGGCGTTGTGAAGCTTGTCTTAGGTCGAAAATGTCATGTCAGCACGATGACATCGATGTGCGTTGCGTGTCTAAGTCCTTTACTCAAATGGCATCATGCCTGCTGGTGAGGACGGAAGTCACATCGAAATCCGTGTGCGCGTGTGAATAATCTCCTAGCGCGGCGCAGGAAATTTGCAAGATTGGGCTCTCCGGCGTCAATCTCGGGCTTAGGGAGACCAGGCCAGATGAACCAGCTGAGAGACTTTGTGGCTGTAGGGGCTATTGCGTCCAGGTACTTCGCCTTCAACCCTGAGCAGTTCTACAATAGAGTCTTAGCCTGAGCGCAGCAGACCTTTATGCAAGCAGTGATTGCATATTTCTTGGTTGAGGGCGATTTGAAGCATGCAGAATCCTGTGGCAACGTCTTGTGATGCAAAGGTCGTTTCTTTTCCTTCGGAGCTACAGCAACATGGGCCCAGCTATCTTCGAGCTGCTGGCATGAGTTGGGGAGACTCCTCGCGTCCCTTCTGGAAAGCTTCTACCATAATGTGGGAGTCACTCTGAGGAGTTCACGTCCCGTGACATGGCAGGTCTTGAAATTCAGCCACGCAGAGCCCATCCCGGTTCCGAGAGGCGCATCGGCTACTGTCAGGGACGGCACAACCTTCACGAAACCTGCCTGGCACGGACAGGATTCATGCGTCTGGAGCCACCACCATCCGTCGTGATGTCGGCGCCATCAGCTCAGACGACTGTGCATGGCTCATGGTCGAGCCTCATGTACCCGCTTATAGCAAGTTCATCGACTTAACTTTGTGAGGGGCTCGCTGACCACATACCCGTTGTCGGCAATCGGCGCTACAACTTTGGGCAGCTCTCCTTCATTGAGGCTCCAGTGCTTCACACGGGCATGGGGCGATGCTAAAGGTAACCACAGGTCTGCTGTAAGGGCCCCTAAACAGGGTAAACGGAGAAAGTTCCAATATGTCTGCGCATTATGTGCTTTGTTGACGTCTGCTCTGGAGGTCACCTGGTTGACTCGAAAGTGTGGTGCCCGTCTTCGGAGCGGCACGACTTGGTTCCTCGCCGGTCCCTGGCTGAGCTTCAGCGGGCCCTTCCATGCTTGTTTCGAAGTCTGCGAGCGATTCGGAGCCCACTCTTTGCTTCCTCTTCTGATCCCTGCGTGCAGAAGGGGAGTAGTTATACAGAAGATGTGCCAAACAAGCTGAGGTATCACGATCCTGTCCGCGCCCTAGCCTGCGGCAACGGCATAGTCCCGGAGCTGTTCTGGACGAAAGCCTTACAATACAAGCCTTAAGCCATTAACCCCAACCCCAAACTCGAACCCTAGGCCATCCAACAGCCTAGTCCCTCACCCGAAACCCGACGAAACCCTTGGTGATTCCTTCTGGGGCTCAGTTTCGCATCTCGGCCCAGCTCTCTTCTTGTTCAGCGTGCCAGAGCCCTAGTCGCTGTCTGGAAGACCTTATCGGGTTTGGGTTTTGGGGCTTAGGCTCCACAATTTTGGGTCCTGGGGTTCAGGCTCAACAATTTGGCATCCTGGGGTTTAGGCTCAACACTTTAGGGTGCTGGGGTTTCGGCTCAGCGATTTGAAGGTTTGGGGTTTTGGGGGTTCAGGGTCTCTCAGGTGTAGGGTTTAGGGCCTCTCTACGACTCGCGGCTTCGCACTCCGACTCAGGGCGACACTGGAGTCCTCGATGCTTGCATTCGACAGCTGCATCACCGGTCTGTTTGAAGATATCTCCTGGGACCTGACGTGCTCGAGTCTGGAGTCGTGGCAGGTGCGTTGGGATTCTCCTTGCCAGCAAGATCCTTTGTTTAACTTGGCTCCGGTCTGAAGCTCAGGAAGAACGGGGTGTTGGAGGTATGGCCTTAGAGTCTTTGTGCCTCGATCCAGCAGTGATAATCATAATCGCAAGGATCGTACTTTGGAGGGTCATAGCCATAACCGCCAATACAGGAATCAGAATCATGGTGATAAGAATTGAACCATAATGACAATCATAAGAATAGTCATAGCCATAAGGTCATACGGCTGCAGAATCATAACAGGTTCTTGGTAGAGGGCTTTTTGGTATAAGTTGAGGGCGGATCTACAGCCGAGTTCAACAGTCGCACAACAGAAGCACAAGTGAGGTCTCAGGCAGGAGACCTGGTGCAGGTAGACACCTGACTTACAGATGTGGGGGTTTCCGAAATAGGGGACCCTGATATAGTACCCCAAAGAGTAGGGTCCTTGTTATAAGGATCCCCAAAAAAGGTACCCTAATTTTCGGAAGCTCCCATGTATCACTGTTCAAGGCGCTCCTTGTTGAAACAACTTGTCGCTTGCCGACCATGATAGCTTCAATAGACCATGGACTCGACTGAAGCCCCCGAAGCACATCTGAATCTAGCTGTTGGTCTTTCGCTCAGGATGTTCGAGCTATCTCGATATAGCATGGAATTTGCTGTGAGCCTGCAGTTTGGGTGAGAAAACCTCGAGAACCTCTGAATAAAGATGATCTTCTGCTGTAGTTGCTTCGGCAGGTCTGGCAGTCTACGGAGGCGCTACATTGAAGCTAGGAGCTCCGAACGTCAACACCATCCAGTTCGACACCAATACGTGCGCTTGTAAAGCTTCAGCTTGGATTGGTCGGGGCTTGCGGAAGCGAGTTTGGGAAGCTTCGGGCAATGCGGCAGGTACATCAAGTACAGCGAGGGGGCCAACGATTACATACAGATGTGGGTTGCCGGCTTCAATGCCCCCGGCCTGCAAGCACACTCTGGTCTGGGTCCAGTGGGCAGGGTTTCGGTTCTTGCTTGCAGGTTCCCCTTGCCCTTGTGCTAGAGCGAAGGGCGAAGGGTAAATTTCAGCTGCAAAGATGTCGCAGGGAAACAGAAGCAGAAACGGTGTTGGTGTTCGTGGAACCGAGGCTCTGGACATGGAATTCGGCGGTGGCGCCAGCGTGCTCCACGGCACGTGGACCTATCCCTCTAGTGGGGCGGTCACTTCGCAGGGAGCTCGGAGAGCTTGAAAAAGCTCAGTGTCTTCCTTACGCATCCCACAATGTGCCGCAAATCCCAAGTTTCAATCGAACCCTTGTCAACCCTGCTTCCGTCTCAGGGACCGGCGCCTGAAGACGGAGATCACGCCTCTCCGCAGGACACTGCAAGGTATGCAGCCACAGGTCGCTGGCTCAGCCTCTGTGGTTGGGGACTCCTGCTTGCCACTGGCAGCGTGCGTCTGAGGGCGAGAACGCCACGGGGCAGAAAAAGAAAGGCATCGGAATCCACTCGCATCCTCCGACTCGCGCGCGCCACCTTGTGGAAGATTGCTGAACCATACCTAGTCGGGGGCAGGTGACGGAGCCTTGTGGATGCTTCGGCAGGGTGCTCAAGCATTTCACGTTTGAAGGGGGAGGTTTGGCCTATCTTCTAAGCTCTCAGGCAACTACGCCCGGTGTCCTACTCCTTCAAAGCCGGCTCCGAATCCAAGTACATGCGCTTCGGCTTTATAGGCCGGGGACAGTCGCTTGCCGCTTGCACCCGACGGCAGAATCGGGACTTGCGCATGTTCTCTTATATCGATCTGTGCCAGCCGATGAGCTGGAGACGACGGTGCCGCAAGTGGTGCGCAGTGGAGGCACAAAACAAGGCCTGATCCGTGGTTCGTATCGCGGCTTCAAGGGATGCGCACGTGGCGATGGCAGACGCCAGGTGTGGAGAATTCCAAGAAGGTACAGATGTTTGTCGCGTGCTTAGCTTGGCGCGGTGGAACCAAGCGGCACAGGGGAACTGAGGAACGGACATGGATTTGAACCGAAGCTCCTGAGGACCTGATTGCCCTCCTCACCGCGGCCGGGCAGAGCCAGCAAGAGGTCATCGAGAACCAGGTGGGAGTGGCCCGGAAACCCTAAACTATGGAAAAAGCTGCTCAAAAATCATCACTTAAACCCTAAACCGTAAACCCTTAAACCCGAAAAGGTGGCTCCCCACTTAAATACGCTTTGCCCGTGGCAGGAGCGGCTCATGGCCGGACTCTCAGGTTCCTTCGCTTTGGGGGCCTGGCACTGCTCTGCTTTTTCCCGAGGACCAGGTCGAGTCCGAATTCGAAGCCTTCAAAGCCGAGCTGAAGCTCTTGAAAGAGCTCAAGGCCGGGATCCTTTCCTACTGTAGGGTTTAGGGTTTAGGGTTTTTAGGGTTTAGGGATCCATCCACGCGATCGGGGGGGGCGTTCTGTCTAGAGAGCTGTGCTGAGCTGTGCAGAGGAGAAGAAGCGGCAAGCCAATCGGGCCTTGGCCTGTGGGGCAACTCGCAAGAAGCGCAGACGGCTCTGGTGGCGCTGAGTTGATCTAGAGCAGATCCTTCCGAACATGTCCTGGGAGAAGGCTAGAAGGCTAAATGAGCAGCCTGGGGCCGACTTTGCCCCAAGCCGGGTGTCATCGACATCAGGCATCGCTCCAACTGTTCCCCTTTCCTTCTCAGCTTCCACCACGTCAGTCCTCATCCTGAACAGAACTGCAGGCCTTCAGCACATGGTAGTGTATGGTATATAGTATATGCGTGTGTGAGAGAGAACATACACATAATCTACATTCCAGTATGTGAGCTCAAGGTGTTCTGCTTCAGAGGACTTTCTGGGTGCAAACAGCTGCGCGAGAGCTTCACAGCCAGCTCCGCATCGAAGTGTTGTGGCGTGAGCGCAGCTTTGCATGAGGGCATCTTCAAGGGAGCCTGCAAACTCAGAATTCGTGCCGTCAGTGCACAAAAAGCGGTTGCAGGGATCGGTTTTATGTTCGATACAGTATCCTGAAGTGCAGCCAGCTGGCAGCCATGAGTCAAAGCAACTCGCAGCTTATCGGCCCATGAGTCTCCCATGGTGCCATTCGCAGCAGCATACCGATGCTCTCTCCGGGGACTATGGAAAAAAGCCCCAAAGCTGACGATGGGTGCGACGAGAGAAGCTGAAAGGCGTCAGTAAACATTGGCGCGCCTTGCAAAATACCAGTAAGCGTCGTTGTTCAGCGCCGGAGGACAGCAAAATGAAGCTAGGCGACTGTAACAAGTCAATTCAGCAACACGCTGAGCACATCATGCGGCCGTAGAAGACTCATCTCTGTCTTTCTGCGCAAGATCAGGGAGGCCTCGAAGGCTCGATGGCAGTTGCGGGCGCATGCAGGTTCAGTGCTGTGGCCGTTTGATGACAGCTCGCTGCTGCCGATACTGCGGCTTGATGCAGTTCCCCAAAACCCTAAGCCTCGGAAGCTCTGAAGCCCAAAGCCCTATGAAGCCCCGAACCTGGCAAAACCCCAGCGACAGGCAGGCCGAATGGAGAGCTGGGATGGATATGTGTGGCCAGCTGGGTCCTCGGAACGGGACCGCTGCGTACTTGCCAATATTGCTTTATTTATATTAGTACTCTACTTCTTCGACTATACCATAGTCTAGTGTGCTATGCTGCAGTATGCGCATTCTTGAGCTAGCTGTGGGCCGGTGTAGCCTCACTGGGCAAGATCATCTGAGAGTTCCCCGTGTCGGTTGGGGAGGTCGAGGCGGAGGTCAAGCTGTCTTGAATTTCGGGAATATTGAAGCTTTTGGGTACACGTTTTTGCAACGCCATCCCAGCAGAACGCTCCGACCGCGCTTCTTGCCACGTACCCATAAGACCAAGTATATGTTGGGAAGTTGGAAACCCTCGTAAATACCGTAAAAATTGTCTTTGCGACGGCTCGCAAAAGCGCTTAAAGCATCAGGATTGTGTTTTATTCCAAACTACATCCTAATGCATCACCTCTCGCGTGAGGAACTAGAAGCAATACTGGTGTTAAGAGCAGCGCCCCCGAGCTTGAGAGTCCCAATGACCCAAAAACTGCGGATCGTAGAGCCGGAACCGTTGAACGAAAGCAGTTAAGCATAGTTAACCCTAGCCCCCCAGGTACCTACTATGAAGGGCCCTGGGGGCTCTAGTACCCTATATAGTAGGTACCTGGGGGTTAGTGTAAGTCCTGAGCCCCCGTCGCCCCATCCCCTGGAAGCCCACTCCGAGAGACGGCCTCGCTTGAGGTCTCTTGGCCCTTTAGCTTGGCCCGCGTCTTCGGCACACCCCTCAAGGACACGGTACCCATTTCTGGGAGCTAAGCGATGGTATGCGAAAGGTATGAATACGAGTGCACCCGTGTTCTTCAGGGCTTAACTACTAGGATCCCGAGGGTGGAAGGAGATGAAGGGAGGGGTGTCCGGGGCCTCAGACACGGCACGTGACCCTGAGCCCAAGCCAAGAAACCTTCCATGCCCACAACCGAGCCTCAATTCTGCAGCCTCGGGTTTTTCAGAAAGTTGCAGATTCCTCTATGGGGCTCCTTAACAAGTTCGAGCTCGGACAGATGGCCAAGTACCTTGTGAAGGAGGGCCGGATAGGTCAGCTTGGCCAAATGATGTTTGTCAATGCCTCAGCTTCTCAAAAGGGGCACGCGAACTGCTGCGTGAATTCTGGCGGACATGAGTCGTCAGCTGCCATCTGCAAATTCCCATAGGTGTGGGGATATCAGAATGTTGGGGGGTGCTTTGTTTCCGAAACCGTAGATGAAAGGAAGAATCCGAGTGTTTGAGTTCTGGATTCGAGTTCTCCTATTGTCTAAAACTCTATCTTCCCTGCTTCCCGAGCAAGGCGACGGTCCTGGGCCTCGCCGTTGGCGCCGCAGACTCGGATTTGTTCTCTTTTTGGCGAATCATGGCAGGCAACACTAAACCACTTAAATCCCGAAAGACCCCCAAACCCTCCCCCCCAAACTCTACACCCCAAACCTGAAACCCTATAAACATCCTTTAGGTCCTCTAAACTCCTCCAAAAAATTCCCCAGGTCCTGCTCTGGGGAAGATCTGCAGACCATCCTTTGGAAGATCAAAGGCCCCCTTTTTTTCTGCTCCGGGGACTTTTATGGGGGTTTCGGGGCAGGTAGGGTTTAGGGTTTAGGGTTTAGGGTTGGGAGATGTAGGGAGTTTAGGGATCTAGCAAGCAACGGGCTTTCGGTTTCGTGGGTTTAAGGCTGAAGGGTTTACCGCTTGCAGTGGGGGCTTTGCTTCATTACTGAGGCCCTTCGAGTCTGTAGGGTGTTTAAACATTGGGCATCATGGAGCAAACACGATTTTCGATGTGTTTTTGTTTGCCTTTTGTGTTTGTGTTTTGATACCCGCTTACCATATATTCACATGCATGTGCTTCTATTTGTGTGTCTAGCTACTCGCTACATGCATCTTCATCTTGTTTGTTCGGTGTCCTCTCTCCTTGTCCAGGACTGGGTCTGCAACAAACCAGCAGCAGGTTCCGGTCCGCTACGTTTTTGCTGCTACGGTTCCGTGACGTCTGGAGTCGGAGCTTTGGGGTGCAGGGCCCTTGAATCCTGCGTGCAAGCCTTCCGCGTCTTCTGGGATGCCGCAAGAATTTGCTGCGAAACTGTTTAGCTGCAGTTTTCGGAGGCTGCCAGCATAGGTCCGGGAGCCAAGTGTGTGCAGAGATGGGGCCAGGGCCACCGCGCAGGGAACCCTAAGCCCCGAAACCCTAACTAAAGCCCTAACCCTAAACCCTAAACCCCTAAACCCCTAAACCCTTAAAACCCTAAACCCTAAACCCTTAAAACCCTTAAAACCCTAAACCCTAAACCCTTAAAACCCTTAAAACCCTAAACCCTTAAAACCCCTAAATCCCCTAAACCCTAAACCCTGTAAGTATCTGTGGCTTCAGCCCTTGAGGCGGCTCCCAAGATCCTGGCGAGCAGGCGGTCAGAGGGAGGGGGATCTCGGAGTTTCCGAAAGTATTGGGGTACCTTCTTTTGGGGTCCTTGTAATAAGGATCCTACTATTTGGGGCACTATACTAGGGTCCCCTATTTTCGGAAACCCCCATATCGGCCCATTGAGAGAGTTCCTGACCAGGCTTTCGCAGATCCGCAGCAATGGCGAAACTCTGTGCAAGGCCATGCACACCGCCTAAGCCTGGCAGCCGTTCATCCAACGGCCTGCCCAGAGATTTGCCATGCAGACTGTGCTTCAAAATACTTCTCGTGCACAGCTCTTAGTGATTAGGGCTGTGCACCAGAATGCGTCACAACGAAGCATGACAGGCGAAGATGATCTGTTCTTTGGCATCTTAGATGCTTACACGAACGTGAGGCAAAGCTCCCCGTAGGTTCTGATTCTGAAGAGTCTGGCCTGACAAGAGTTCCTTACAGCGCAGGAGCTCGCAGCATAGTTGGATTGCCACGTCTGCAAAAACAGGCACAGGCTTGACGCCACCGCTCCTTGCGGCAGCTTAAAAAGTTGTGCACGAATCGGTGCAATAGTCTGTCAGCGGTAGGTACGGGTGTGGCATCCGGCTGATTAGTCTTGGTAGCATGGCGCATGCATGGCCAAGAAAATTGCCGTGCAGCGAGACACAACTGGGCTGCAGGGCCAGCAAGGCTGCAACTCATGGTCTTGCGAGTCTAGCGGCTTTGGAGGAAACACGCCTCTTTGCGAGGTATTTGTGCGAAGAATGAAAAGATGATTCCAGCACTTGCATTTGCAAGTGCACCTTGTTCGTGCACGGGCTACCAAACTAAAACAGCGCAGTAGCCTGCATCATGAGCTACCGGTTGATATGCACAACTGTCTCTTGCGGCGGTCCGTTTTAAATCAGGGACATCTTAGATCGGGGAGATAGATTAGAAACGTGTCCCATCCATCAGCCAGTTGCAATGAAGATGCCTGGTGGGCGACACAGACCTGCAGCGGTTTTACCGCCACACTCCAGCACAGAAGTGTGACACGGCATTGCTGTCTGCAGCGGCAGTACGGAACACCCTCAGGCCGCACCATTTGCGCCCTATTTTTGGTCACTGGCTTACTGATGCATCAGGGTCCGCAATGATCATATTAAAGATTCCGGGCCCTAAACTTCGGAAATGAGCGCCCTAAGGTGTTCGTCGTCGGCGTTTCGGCCGAGATGACCCCGGCAGGGCAGCGGCACCCAGCTATCCGCAAAGAAAGCCCCTACGAAAGAGTTCCGCCCTAGGAGGTACTTAGCTACTTGAAAGGATTCCTGAGTCTCTTATTGACGTTGCAGGCTACAGGCACTGCAGCTCTTGCAGAATCACGTTGCGTCGGGCACCGAAGACCTGTCGCGTGGTGTGGTTTTTGGTGTCAGAGCGCTGCCTCAGGAACCCTCAGACGCCTCAGACGCTGGCAGAGGTTGCTGGAGCCCTCGGTTCCTTGGCCCGGGAGGCCCCTGGGAGATGTTGGCATTCCCGATGTCTCCAGACATCCGATGATTTGCAGGGCCAGCCAGCAAATGAGGGAACCATATCAGCCATCCGCAAAATTATCAGCACGCCGAATCCTCAGCCACGCTGGCCCAGTGAGTGTTCCAAGTCGAATTCTCGCAGCCATCGACCATCGGTATTATGTGCAATTCTTGCTGTGATGTTGCAGCCTTTTCAGCTGTTTTGGTGCGGGCACCCCAAGGCTTCTACAGACGGTTACCACGCAACACCAAGCTGCTCAGACGGTGCCTGTGAAGCTTCAGACGTGTTGGTTCTAGACCCGCCGGGCCCGTCATCCACATCCTGAGCCAGGCGGTTGACAACCAGACCCTCTTCCAGGATTGCATCGTTGCCAAGGATGCTGCGTTCGGAAAGGCGCGGCTGACTGCTTCTCAGAATTGGCACCGAAGAGGCAGGAGTAGGATGGGCAATGTTTCAATTCAGGCGGATGCTCTGAATACAACCACAACCAGCACGACAACCACAGGACCGACAGAAGCGCCAGCTGTCTGTGCACATCCATGACCCGAAACCCAACCCCAAACCCTAAACCCAACCCAGAGACTCCAATATCCCTTAATTAAGGAATATACCTTATATTAAGGATCCTACTATAATTTAAGGTATATTCCTTAATTAAGGGATATTGGAGTCTCTGGGAAGCTGGTCAGGAGCACCCACAACAACCACCAGCCATCCCGACCTAGCTGCCTGCAAGTCAGCAGTGCCTCGTCAAGCATGTGGGTAGTTCTCTAAAATAGGGTCCCTTTTAAGATCCTTTTTATATGGGTGCCGTACTATATTGGGGACCTAAAAAGGGACCCTGATTTAGACTATTATCCATGTCACAGGTGACCTGTCTCTAAAGCTAATGACGCAAGTGAAGTCGATATTGCACAAGAAGCATGATCATGAGACTAAGCATAGGTCTTCTATACATATGTAGACAGATGGACATTTTAGGTACTTCTATGCCTAAATTTCTACTTGCATTTATAGTTCGTGATATGCCCATATTTATGTATAGAAAGCAGGGCAGTCCCAATGGTAGCACTGAGATGTCGTCAGCTGAGGAGGCGGACTTGATTGTGAAGCACCGGACCTGCAACAGCGAGTCTTGGTTCGGAGTTGTGATGGTTTCTCAGTATCGCAGATCATCATCCTTTCTGCATGTACACTTGGCGATCGTGGCTTACCAAGGAGTTGAATGCCAGCCGGTCGGCGAAGCTGGCAACCTGTGAACTCTACGCCGATATGAACTACCTCGACGCAGGATCCGAGTACCGGTTTCCCGATTTTCAACGGCGACTGCAAAGCCACGCACAGCAGCGCAGCACTCACCATGACAGCTGTTCTCATAGCTACTCGAGTTGGGGACTTTTCAGTACCTATTGCACAACCTCTCACGTTTCTCCTTTGAGTGTTGGATGTATCATGTATATCTCCTTCTTGTATCGGATGCTTCTCAGACCTTCCTCCTTGCTTTGGATGTGAGCTTCTTCATGCCTCCCTTCGTGGCATGCTTTCTGTAGTCTAGTTTGGAAAGGAGCTCTGTGACGTAAGCGCCCCCCCTAGGAGCTGCACGTGCTGCACGATGCGGCGACGCCGCAGCCTTCGCAGGTCACATGCTCAGCACTGGCATTTACCCTGAGAAAACTCGGATTCGCTCATCACAGCATCTGTGCTCTTGAGTTTTTCAAGAGATTCGGAGGCCAAGTGCCGAGTGGTGCTGTGCTGCACCCGACTCTGCTTGGCAAAGGCACCTACGAGGAATACCTGGAGCGTGATATCCAGACCCTCGCTGTGCTGCAAGCACGGAGCAAGAATTGCAGCGTGCCTTTGGTAGCTTGAAGCGAGTTGCACATTATTCAACTGCCCGTGTGTTCATCGGTTGGATGTCGACACGTCTTTCAAGTATGAATGTTCTGTCATGCACCTGCAGAAACCGAGTTGAAAATGTGGAAGTGTGAAGTGTACTCCAAAGTAGATTTTGTGCTCAGGCGGCTACAACTGGTTACGATTCGAAGGTCACGGAATGCGAGAACGCTTTTGACGCATTGACAACGAAGCTGCAGGAGCTTCTGACAACACTCATGAGCTGTTCATGAGTACAAAGGAATTACGGCTTCTATGCTTTAGCACTTTGGGCGGTGGGTTATGGTGAGTTTAGGGTCTTTATCTGTGTTGCAGGAGTGCTTGGAGTTGGAAGCTTACTTGGCCAAAATCCATGCCCTTCCAGATTTGTCAACCCCGGCTGGGGCCTCAAGCGAGAGAAGCTTAAGACGGCTTAGAAGCTTGTGGGATCATGTGAGGCTGCTGGCCCGACGCACGACTTCTGCAGACCCCTTGGCATCCCTAGAGCACTCGAGTCACGGCACCACTGATGTCTGTGAAGCTCTCAGCTGTCATGGTGTCGGACTGCTTTGAGGCGCGCCCTGGGCGGCGAAGGTGACGGCCTGCAGCGACTACGACTCATGCTACACCTCGAAGGCTGAAGAGCAATGGAAAGATGACGATTAGGGGCCTCACTTCACCCTGAAGCTCAGGCCGTCATGCAAGAAAGCTCCTTCTTTGCCGCAAATGAGCTGGCCAACAGCCGGCAGGCTCCGACGGGCACAGCCATCAAAGCACATGTGAAGCATTTTGAAACTGATCGTCAGGCTGAATACCTTGCGCTGAAGCGCATCGACTGCCTGCTTGGCGTGGCTTGGCTTCACCCGGTCCCACTGAAGTTGTAATTCTGCTCCAGGCTTCGTGCGTGGAGCGCTCAGCTGTCGCGGCATGCTGTTGCCAGCCTCTCTGCAGGTCTTAGAGAGCTCCGCCACTGAGCAGCCGGACAAGCTGACGGTGTCGTGGCTGCCCTTATAGTTTCCTTGTATCATATAGGACAGAGCCCTACTGGTAGACCCCAAACCCTGCTCTTGCTAGAAATGCTTGAATCCTCACACCCGACAGCCAGGCCTGCGTTTCGGCAACCCACGACACCAGCAGCCTGGAGTTGAAGAAGCCGGTGCCGCCGGCCAAGGCCTCCTGCGCGCTGCCCTCAGCTCCCGGACTGGCGGCTCTTTTGGGCTTCGGGTTGAGAGGGCCCTCTCTTTGTTTTGTGTGCTGTTGATAAGCAGTGGCCTATCATGTAAGTTGAGGGTTGGCGTTGTTTAGCCAGCTGGATGTTCCCTGCCAGCAAATCGGATGCTGCCATTTAGAGCCTGTAGAGGCCATATCAGGGTCCCTTCTTCTCTGAAATTCCCTTGCGCTAACCCGACACGGAACCAAGTCGGGAGAAGGTTCCTCAACTTCTTTCCATGTCAGGGTTGTGCAGCCCTGGTATGCTCACTGAGAGACATAATATGCGAAACATGGGAAGCTCTATGTCCATCCGTTGATTTTTGCTCCTATACAGGTGAGCATAGTTAGCGTGTGTGTGTCTGTGTGTCTGTGTGTGCGTGTGTGCGTGTGGGTGAGCTCCGACCTGCGTACATTTGCCAGCAAGTTGAATCAGAAACTCCCAAACCCCAAAATTAGAGTAGTTCCTTTTCTGGGCTCATATATAGAATCCTATAAGGTAACCCCAAAAAGGAACTACTATGGGGCCTTAAGAAGCCTGGAGCTTCCGAGTACTCAGGTGCCAGGCACCCAACCTGCCGGCTGCGATGCTCCGAAGTAGCTCTTTGCTCGCGCATGAGCTGCGCCATAGCACACCAGATAGAAGGCCTCGCCACGGAGTGCAGTGAGATCATAACAAGAGTCTTTGGGGGTCAGCGGGCCAGAACATGAGCAATCATACATGCTGTTATCTAATGATGCCTTCATATGGGCACTCGCACAAATTCCCTATCTTAAATATATTCTTTTATTTGACGTTTTTGATACTTCATACTATTACTATTTAAATATGCTCTCATAGAAACATTTCTGATCTATTATATATCTTAAATACGCTCTTTCATTTGGGAATATCATTTCCATATATTTTTTATAATATGTCTCTTATTTTTGTAGTCGGATTTAGCTTATATACGAAAGTCGTTCCCTAAATTAGTCTGCATCTGAAATACGCTTCCTCTGGTTTCAAATTCTTGAATATCTAAAATAATATATGATGGGAGAATTTATTTTCTAAAATAGATGGTGCTTTGGGGAGGCTCAATCTCTTTTTTTGAAAATTTTTGAAATTATTCATAATTGATTTTATTTTCTCTGGCTTTTTATTTATTGAAGGATTTCTCTTTCTTGTGGTTGGAAAGTCTAATTATGTTTATTGTGTTATTTAATAGTATAGGGATTTTGTCATCTAGCAAAAAAATTTGGAGGTGGGGGGGCGCGTTATTAATTTATCTATAAACTTTATATATAATATATTATACTTTTCTTATTTTTAGTTCTCTTTCAAGATTTTCGTCTGATTTTTATTTTGATATATATAAGAAAAAATAACTATATTGATTTTTCTCGATTTTAGAGAATGGGAATTTACAATTAGATAAATAAAGAGAAATATTTTGAATTCTAAATCATATATAAGAAATATTATTTTCTATATATTAATTACCTCGAAATATTTTATATTTGAAATTTGAAAAAAATGGTGGAAAAAAAATAGAAATTATGAAAGTAATATTAAAAATATTATATAGAAATATCTTAAATATAGAATTTGATTCTTATATTTCTTCCACTATAAGGGAGGTTTCATAAGACTTCTATATTTCTTTTTATTTTTTTTGCTATCTCATATCTAAAGCGTATATATCTAATTTTCGCCTTCGTTAGAAGAATTTTTTTTTTTATAATTCCCTGGCTCTTTCTTTTTAATTCCCCCCAATATTTTCATGAATCTTTTTTTCTAAAGATATTTTTTATTTTTTTTCAATCATTTCTTCCCGGCTTAAGGGAGCGGGGTAATTTATTTTCAAAAAAGCGGCGAAATTAGGGAGATGACAGCTTCTTCTTATTCGCAAATTTTTAAATTCTATATCAATTAAATTTTTTTATTGTATAGTAGCAGTGATAATCATAATAATGATAAGCATAATGATGATAATAGAAATAATAAGAATATAAATAATTTTAAAAAAAATAATAATTAGAATTATAGTATAATTACTACTATTAAAATAAAAATACGAGTAGTAATAATTATAATAGAATATCAATAATAATAATATAATAATAATAATATTTGAATAATAGTAATGATAATATTGATCTCTATAATAATTATCATAAGAAATTTAATAATATTATTGATAATAATAATTCCGATAAGAATATGAATAATTATAATAATAATCAGTATCATTATTATAATTATAATAGTATCAATATTCATAATCGTCATAATAATAATTCTCATAATAATAATAAGAAAAATAATAATATTAATATGAATTCTCCTTGAATTTTTCTCTAGGCCTAGTCCTAGGCCTGCCCCTTGCCCGGCCCTAGGCTTATCCCGACTGACCCTTATATAAGTATTACACCAGCGAAGACCCCAAATAGTAATAAACCAGTCAAAATATTGCATGAATTTCGAACAAGATAGCAAACTCGAAACTACAACACTTTGTACAGGACGGGGTCAACAATTTAGGATTTAAGATTAAGGTTCAGGGTTAGGGATTTAAAGCCTAGAGTCAAGTCCCGGCGAGGCGCGTCGCAGCATCCGGCTCCCAGATTCAGACAGAGCGGAGACAACAACGGATGTAAATTGAGATTATGAGGGGAGACAAATCCGGCTAGTCCCCGGCGAGGCGCGTCACAGCATCCGGCTCCCAGACTCAGACAGAGCGGAGATAACAGCCGAGACAAATCCCCGGCGAGGCGCGTAACAATATCTGGCTCCCTCACTCAGACAGAGCGAAGACAACATCGGAGATAACAGTTTTCATTGAGTTTATAAAGGGAGATAAATCCGGCTAGTCCCCGACGAGGCGCGTCAAAGCATCCGGCTCCCAGATTCAGACGGAGCGGAGATAACAGCGGAGACAACAGTTTAAATTGAGATTATGAAGGGAGACAAATCCGGCTGCATCCCGATGCGGCGCGTCGCAGTATCCGGCTCCCAGACTCAGATAGAGCGGAGACAACAGCGGAGCGGAGACAACAGTTTAAATCCAGATTATGAAAGGAGACAAATCCGGCTAGTCCCCGGCTCCTAGACTCAGATAGAGCGGAGACAACAGGGAGACAGCAATTTAAATTGAGATTATGAAGGGAGATAAATCCGGCTAGTCCCCAGCGCGGCGCGTCCCAGCATCCGGCTCCCAGATTCAGACAGAGCGGAGACAACAGCGGAGACGACGGCTTAAATTGAGATTATGAAGGAAGACAAATCTAGCTTGTCCCCGGCACGGCGCGTCACAGTATCCGGCTCCCAGACTCAGACAGAGCGGAGACAATAGCGGAGACAGCAGTTTAAATTGACATTGTGACGGGAGACAAATCCGGCTAGTCCCCGGCGAGGCGCGTCCCAGTATCCGACTCCCAGACTCAGACAGAGCGGAGACAACAATGGAGACAACAGCTTAAATTGAGTTTATGAAGGGAGACAAATCCGGCTAATCCCCGGCGAGGCGCGCCCCAGCATCCGGCTCCCAGCTTCAAACAGAGCGGAGATAACAGCGGAGACAACAAATTAAATTGAGATTATGAAGGGAGACAAATCCGGCTAGTCCACGGCAAGGCGTGTCGCAGCATCCGGCTCCCAGACTCAGACAGAGCAGAGACAACAGTTGAAATTGAGATTTTGACGGGAGAAAAATCCGGCTAGTCCCCGGCGAGGCGTATCCCAGCATCCGGCTCCCAGACTCAGATAAAGCGGAGACAACAGCGGAGGCAACAGTTTAAATTGAGATTATGAAGGGAGACAAATCCGGCTAGTCCACGGCAAGGCGTGTCCCAGCATCCGGCTCCCAGACTCAGATAGAGCGGAGATAACAGCGGATACAACAGTTTATATTGAGATTCTGAAGGGAGACAAATCCGACTTGTCCCGGCGAGGCGCGTCCCAGCATCCGACTCCCAGACTCAAACAGAGCGGAGACAACAGCGGAGACAACAGTTTATATTGAGATTATGAAGGGAGACAAATCCGGCTAGTGCCGGCGAAACACGTCACACCATCCCCTTCTTGGAACAAATTGAGATCCTCAATAGTTCGCTATTTGGGGAATTATGAAGGAAGATAAATCCGGCTAGTCTTGTGCGAGGCGCGTCACAGCATCCGGCTCCCAGACTCACACAGAGCGGAGACTTCAGCTTAAATTCAGATTATGAAGGAGGACAAATGCGGCTATAGTCCCCGGCGAGGCGTATCATAGCATCCGGCTCCCAGACTCAGACAGAG
>CAJNDV010035927.1:9359-24295 GCA_905221635.1 Symbiodinium sp. CCMP2456
ACTGGTGAGTCCAGCAACGGCATGTTTTTGAAAAGCTCGGAGAGTCCTATATCAAAAAAAGATCGATCTGCCGAGCACTACTCTGTGTCCGTCCAGGCAAGACCTTCCGATCAGCCGAAATGACTGTTCATTGTGAGCATAATGCCGGCACCCGAGTGCCGGTAAGAGGTGGGGTGGGTTTTCGAAGCACTTGCAGCAAGACATCAAACGCACAACTCACTGTCGGCATGGATACTCCTAGGTAGAATGACGGAGGACGGGTTCTCCTAGTCAGAAAACAGACAGTAGAGCCTTCTTCCCGCCATGTGTCATGGAAGAAGATTCAGCAGTCGTGATCACCCGTTCACTATTTCCAGCAGTGTTCCTGATCCGAGCAAAGAGAAACATGGGCACCAGCAGCCACAATCTCCTGCCTTGCACCAGGCGGTGGCCCACATGGTGCTGACCTCTGCAGCATGTCGCTAGGCTTGACTGATCATCATCTGCAGGACACGCTTCCAAAGCAAAAGACAGTAGAGAGAAGTCATCTGTGGTGAACATGTATCAGATCAGGATCTTGGGCGATGTTTGCAGTACTTTGCAACGAGCCATTAGGCCGAATCCAGCAGCTGTTTGCAGGTCGCATTTATCTCCTGAAATAAGAAGATCGCCGATAGCAAGCAACGCTGAAAAACCAAAGAAGCGAGATTTTATGAAGCATCGCGCGCTGCTGACACGATGCGACCAAAACAGAATCCCCAAAACTCCAGAATCAGGAACCAAACCCTAAACCCCAAAAACCCCACGGCCCTAATGCAGCTGCTGCGAGAAGAAGCGGGGAAGGCTCCGACCAACCACGACTTTCGCCGCTCTGCGGCATCTTGTCGTAGCCGGGCCTCTGGATCCGGCTTGAGCGGCCGATTCTCAGCTGCCCTATATATTGTATATCTATATATATATATATGTATATCTATCTATATACGAATACATTGTATATGTATTGCATTACATATAAATAGGGTATATGTAACACTATACCTATTACCTTTGCTAAATTTAGGGCTTAGCACCGGATCTTTGGGGCTTGTGGGTTGTGGCGGTGTCTTCGAGAGTTGTCATGTGAAAACGGAAGCCTGTTGATGAACTGCCACCGCTGTGAGCTGAGAGCACGTCGAGTTCGCAAGTGGCATCCGGACAGTTTGAAGGAAGTCTCAAGGTGTGAGGAAGCTCATCTACAGAAGAACACTGAAACCGACAAGGCAGAGCAATAGTTGCTTTGGCTTCTTTATTATAGTTAGCATATGGTACCTCCAAACCATATTCTAAGAATTATTATTTCGGGGGTTGAGGGCTATCATTAGAGTATATGTATATACCCCACTCCAAAACCCTATTCGAGTCATTACGTCCCCGATGTGCCACCCTTCAAAATCCTTCTAAAACCCATGTAAAAACCGCACTCCAAGTGTTGAGGCAACCATATTCGGTTTCCCGGATACTCCGAGCTCCATGATGGTACTGCCAAACAAGGGCTTTATAGGTACCATAGCTTTGTAAGCTTTAGGGAGCAAGCCGAGCTCCCCGACGCCGTGGCGCCCGTCCATGCCTGGCGGTTCTTGAAAATACTACGTAATGATAACAGTCATAAGTCATAATCATCATGATAGCAATAGTGGTAGTAATGAAACCAGCAACAGTGCAACAACAATCCTAGTAAAACTTAATGATGTTAGAAATAGTGCTACCAGTCATCCTCTTTTGAAGGAGTAGCCCCAACTCATTGACACTGTCTTGGAGCTTGTTCCTCTGAGTTTGGACCCTCTGGGATTCCCGCTGCCACGCGCTCAGATTCGGTGCGACTGCCTGGCGCTCTCAAAAATTGAAGCATGCAGGCGGTATGGTCTGCCAGCAGCGCCACCACAAACTTACGACCTACTTCGCAGAATGAGCTTCCGAGCAGGCAATCCAGAAGCAGTTAGCCTCCCAAAGTTTGGGTTGCTGTGCTGGAACTGAATTTAAGTTACCATAATGGGGATACATAGTGGATAATATAGGGTCTCCTTATTATTGTAACTTAATTTTTGTTCCTTAAGAGCAATCCAGAAGTTTTTGAGGGTGCGGGGTCCGGGAACGAATCCCAAAAGAAGAGTACGAATACAAGGGATCCTGAATCCCAGGGCCCTGTTATAGTAACTTAGCTTAAGTTCCTTCTTTGAGTCTGGGTTGTAGTGTTGGGGCCCTGAAAAGTAATTATAAAGAGGCACCTCTACAGAAACCATAAGGGAAGTTTTTTTCGTTTCCCAAAACCCTAAACCCTAAACCCTAAACCCTAAGGGAAATTTTAAAGTTTCCCAAATTGCCCTAATTATTAAGGCCCCTATACCCTAGACCCTTATAGTAGCCCTTTATGGAACCCTTTCACCCACCTAGTTATTTGGAGTTCCTTAACAGCAACCCCAAATACTATAGGGTTTCCTCATGAAAACTGTAGTAACTTATATTGAAGATCGTAGAAACTTATTTTTAGTTCCTTAACAGCAACCCCAGCGAGTGCTTCCATGCGCCCAAGGCCTGGCTTCGCGCCTTTGTAGCTGCCCTCGCCGGGCCTCGGTCCATGATGCGGGCTTCCTTTAGTTTCCGAACTATTCAAATTTTTTCAACAATAATAATAATATAGTTTTGTATTATAGAATACTATTATACTATAGTATAGCATAGTATAGTCGACCAAAGTGGTTGGGGGGTTGTACTTATGGCTCCCGGCGTTTCTAGGACGCATCGGTCTTGCAGATTGCTTCATGCAGCTTTGCGGGACAAAGCGCAATGGCTGGGTGGTGTTTGGGTTTCGTGTGTCTGATGGTTACAACGCCACCTATGTGACTTTGTGGTGTTTAATCACTTGTCCAGGAACCCCCTGATGAACTCGGGGGAGTCGTGGACCTTGGAAACAAGAATGCTAGAGTGTCATTCGGAGGTTAGTGAAACTTGCTCCAACTGCTGGTAGTTGCTTCAGCCGCTGGGCTGCACACTCCCAGACGCCGGAGATGCCTGGCGGAGCTTTGGGGGAGGCTTGCGCATTGATCCAAGCTTCGGCTACTGCGCTGGTCCACCAAGCAGCATGGAGCATGCCGGGATCACCTCCAACAGCCGCCACGCAGCCCGAAGTGTACAAGATTAAAAGCATTCCACGGGAGGAGTTCAAGTCCCGTAAAACCCTGCCCTACTGTACTATAACACACTTAAATATATTATAATCTACGATGATATTCTATGTTTAGTGTAAACACGCACGCTACTACGCCCTATATGGTTGACCAGACCGAGCATCTCAAGAGTCTATAAGAACGCGAGGCAGCGGCTTGTACATGTCGCCTACTCTGACCAACAGAAACTGCTTCTTTTCAGGATCCCTCAGGTTTATATTAGGAATAAAAAGAGGAACCTACAGACAAAACAGGTGGGTTAATGTATGCCGCAGAACCTCACAGCCAGCTCCTTCCGCAAACTTAACGCCCCAACTCCCTTCAGCACATTATCGGGTGCCAAGAACCCTCATAAAAACCTCGTGCAATCCAGTTCTGTGGGTATTAAAACCCTGCCAAAAACTCACTAAGTCTACAGAACCCAATCTCCTTTTATTTTTTTCAGGCCCTCCAAAACCTTCATGAAGCCGACTTCACCACAAATCCTTGTACAAGCCGTGAAACTAGCTCCTACAGAGTGTAGAACCCTAAACCCAATAGTATCTACTTCGAGGTTCATAAGTGGGGTTATAAGTCCCCTAGTCTAGGTTATACCTACAGTTGCCCTACTTATAACCCTACTTATAAGTGCTAAGGAACCTCCAAGTATAGAGAATAGAACCCTTGCGGCGCCCTTCATTGCCCCAATCATCGGCCTCCGACCGGCAGCGGCCCCGTTGCTCCCGGAAAGGCGTCCTGGACGATTTTTGGGGTCATATGAATATAATGTAGTAGCAGGCAATATAAGGTACGCCAATAAACTATAGTCTAATGAGTCTAGGAGGTTCCAGGGCCTAGTAGGGGATTGGGTTTTGAGGTTTAGGATTCTCGGATATGGGGCTTTGGATGTTGGGGGTGTAGGTTAAGGCTAAGGGTGTAGGCATTTGGGGTTTAGGAGGCCCAGATCCGCAACTACTTCTGAGAGCTTTAAGTGCCACCTCAAGTTCGTTCCTACCGAACAAAGCAAGCATCTCTGGAAAAAGCCCTGGTCCAGAACCGGGTTAGTGTTACGAAGCCCCGGTCCTGAATCAACCTTCTCACCAGGTCTGCTTCTCCGTCCGCATGCTGGCAGCAAGCGGCAGGATGATGCATGATCCAGTGCAAGCACGTTTGTCGCCAGCTGAAGCGCAAGAGAAAGGACGGAGAAACAATCAGAATCCGCAACTCCCCAAGCTGCAAAGGGTTGAAGCCCTTTACCTCCGACAAGGCAAGCTTGAGCGGAGTGCCGGATTCTCCGTCTCCAGAAGGACGATGTTGCTCACGCGCGTCCGGTTCACAAACGGGATCCTGCACCGTGGCTCTGGCAGGGGCGGGCTCCTGAAGCTTGACAGCCAGATCTTTGGCACCAACACTTTGAAGATGGTTTTGCTTCGGCTTATAACTGTCGAGAACAGTCTCGAAGAATTGAAAGCTTAGTGGAGCCATGTAGGCTGCGGTAGAGCCTCCCGCTCGCATGCCTGCCAACCTTCCTGTGACATGAACCTGTGGTAGCCACACTAGCTCTCTGGCCTGCGGCGCCAGCACTCGGACTGAAGCTGCTTCAGGGACATCTGCTCCCTCGCAGCAGACATCGCGAGGTGAATACTTTCGAAGTTGCATTCACTTGGAAGGACTACAAGAGAACGCTCGCTTTTGGCTCAGGCAGGACTTCGACGAAGCGAAGCTGAACACGCGCAGAATCTCTTGTGTTTTGCTCTTGACAGCCCCTCAGCATGCAACAGCTATTACTTGGCGGTGGTTTTCCAAGTAGTCATAGCCAAAAGGGCTTAGAGGTCTGGCTTTGCTGGGGTTGGCAAGGCTTGCTGCTAATGCCACGAAACCATCTTTCCTGACATAGAGTTGCAGAAAATTGGGGACGCTAACAACACCCCGAATAGGAGGATCCTTATTCAATTGAACCTTGTCCTCATCTTACATGAGTACCCTGAAATTTCAACAGAACTCGCAGATGCTGGCCCTGAAGTTCAGTCGGATATTTGCCAGATCGAGATCGCTATGAAGTTTGCTGACTTGGGTCAGGCGTCGGGGCAGGGAATAGCGTTCAGGGCTCCTCGTATTTCAACGAGCTTTCGCAGCTGAGGACTGCTGTTTGGGAGTCCGAAGCTGTAAGAGAAAACGATCTGAGATCTGCGGTTCCTTCAGAACTGCCTGCAAACCTGCTCTCATACGGCCTAAACCTGAGTCTTGAATCCTAAGTCCGGAACGGTCCGGAACTCTACACCCCAAGCCCTGAAGACAACGGAGAGATCCCTTCTTTGAGCTCCCGGCCAAGCCAGCACATCGTAGAGCCTGGCGAGAACATGGCGCCGTTCCTCGGTCGAAGGTCAACACCAGTTTTATTAACGCTGTTTCTTGTATTATCGGGAGTTTTGCAGGAATATGCCTTAAATCATAGAGAGTTGAAGTGCTTTCCTCGTTTGAGTACGAACCCCAAATAAGACGGTCCTTTGAAAGAGACAAGGGCCCAAACAAAAGGAAGTCTTAAGATCCTAGCATATGTTCTTCCCCTCAAGCAGGGTACCGCTGGGGGACCTAGAAACGGCTACAAGCAGCCTTGGGTTCTGAAGCCTTAGAAGATACCCTAAACCCAAAACCCTAAACCCCAGGACCCTAAAACCCCAAAATCCAAAACCGAAAATCCAAAACCCTAAAACCCAAAACCCCAAAACCCCGACACCCCAAAGCCTAAACCGTTCCCCCCTCAGAGCCAGGAGCCCCTTGAGCCCGAGGAGGGAGCGATGAGGTTGTCCAGTGGGATCTTCCGCTTGAAGCACTCCTGGGAGGTGGGCTTATTTGGGGGTTCCTTTAAGGGTTCCTTTTAAAGGGTTCCTTTAAAGGGTTCTATGAGGTTTAGGGTTTGGGGACTTGGAAGTTCATGGGTAGTTCTAAGTGGGGTTCTAAGTAAGGTAACTATAGTTATAACCCACATAAGGGGACTTATAGCCCCACTTAAAACTACCCATGAACCTCAAAAGAGGATTTCGGGTTCGAGGGTTTGGGCGTGCAAGTTAGGAGATCTTTAGGGCTTGAGGAGACTTAAGGCTTCAGGAGTGGAGACACGAGCAGAGGCAGAGAATCGACACGAGGCCTTTGTAGGAGGCAAAAGGGATGAGTCCTGTTTCCTCCTGCAAGCTTTCTACGTTTCCGAGGCTTCTTCACCTGTGCTGACACCCAATCCCGCGCTGTTCGAAGAACACAATGGCCTTGCCAATCGCAAGCGGCAGAATATCTGCACTGAAAAACCGGAGCTCTCAAACTTTGATAGCCAAACAAGATGCTCTCTAGAACACATGGCCCAGCCAATTGTAAGCGCAGAAATATCCTCTGAACTGGAAATCGGGAGCTCTCAAAATTTGATCGCCAAACACCTGAGACGGACATCCACACCAATTTTCTCTGCAGTTCTCGTCAAAGGAAGAAAACCCCGCCTCAAGATGTCATGAAGCTGAAGCGTTTAAGGCACGGTAAGCTTGGGCAGATCTTTCGGCTGACATTTCAGGCCGTGCATCTGGGGCTTTGGGATTTTGCGAGTGTGATTGAAGCTCTTCCCCGCATGCCTCGTTGTTCGAACTGCTGCAAAGTGACTGTTTGTATTACCACTAGAACTTTGTGCATTCCAGCTGCTCGTGCTATCAGTAAGATCATTCTTGCTCTTTGTATAAGTCTTACCAGTACTGCTACCAGTACGTACCATTGGGCCGTCCTCTTTCAGAGCACAGATGCCGTAGCGATCCCAGGTCGTTGCCTGCAACATGTAGGGATTCTTTCAGGTTCCGCTACCTCAACCCTACACCGCAACCAGTATCACTAGCCCTAAACCGCACAAAGTGGCAAACACTTGCTCACTGCGCATAGCTGCAGCACCGTGCATTCCAGAATACTCGGGACCGCCTCCTGCAGCATGGCAGCCTGCGATCTGCATGATGCCAAAGACATGCACCCAAAGGCCCACCCCCAACCACTCGAAGACTGCGTGCAGGTGTTCTCGCAACGCTATACGCATCTGGCAGTATCTGGAGCTGACGTGGAATGTGAGCTTCTGGCCATCTGCGCGCTGTCTGGCCCTGAGCCCAAGATCTGCTCAGCTCTTCGAGGGAGCACATATCATACATCAAAGGTTAAACAGTATCATATCCCATATCTTTGTTTTTTGAGTGCTGCATACGACAGCAATGTGGGCTTGGCAGCTAGAACTCCTGGCTTCACTTTTTCAGAGCTCACTGGGCGAGGGACCCCAGGTGACACAAAGGCCGCAGCCTCGGGAGCGGTGGCCCGTGGAGGATGCAACGGGAAGTGGGACGAAGAATGCAGGGGCCTTAATTATTAGAATAGGGGTTTTGGAGCACATTATACTATAGTTATGATACGGAACCCGCAAAATAGTATAGGTAATTATTTGAAAAGCCCAGTTCCAAGAAAAAGCCGGAATGGGACAACAGCCTCCGCCTCTCTCAGGCTCCTGTGATGGCCCAAAGCTGAGCATGGAACGCTCGCATTTCTCACGGAGCTCGACCGACCTCTCAGCACGGAAGGGTGGGTTTAAGGTCGCTCACAGGGTCTTCATACATGAATTCGGGCTTCCAGAACGCTTGAGATCAATGGGCCACGATTCCGGTGCTCTACTCCCCGACTTGATATATAAGCCATCTACCAGGCACCCACCGCCTTGTGAGTAATACCTACCTCCATGCAACCCTGACGCACACAAGGTTCGAAAGGGCCCGCAAAACCACGTGTCATTGCTGATGCAGCGAAGAGGCTTTTGGGTACGTTCCAGTATTATTGTATGTGGATATTACCGGAATAAACAAGTATTTCCCTTTGCGAATAAAAATGGTAACATGCCTATGTGAAAAACGATGTGGGAATAGCTTTCTTGTGATTATTCAGACCCCTTCTCTTAGATCCCTGTATTGCTTCGGCCCTAAGGGAACCCCTTCGAGCTGAAACTTGCCCCTCGCTAGATAACCACAAACACTCTGTTGTTTGTTAAGCTTTCTCATTATCTTCTTAGCCTAGTATACACTAAACACTCTGTTCCAAATATGGTGGCGTCTAAATCACGGATTTTTCAAAAGGAACCCGGTTCTAATTGTGCAGGACCCTAGAAGGGTAGTTCTCTGAACTAGAGTCCCTGATTAGGACCCTGAAAGGGGCCCTTATTCAGAGCTTTACCCAAATAGAACTCTTCTAGTACCCTTATAGACACGCTCTAGAATCCAGGGCCCTGCTTTGGAGAACTACCCAACAAAAAGCCACTGAGTCGGCCGACGGATCGGGAGGAGCTTCCGCCTCGCCGGGCGGGGGGCTCCTGGAGATGAAAGAGGCCTTAAACCACGAGTTTGGGGTTTAGGGGAGGCCTTATATCACAGGTTTAGGTCTTATATTATACTATTTGCTATCAGCTATTAGGGTTTAGGGACGTAGGGTTTATGCGGTATTCTTTTCGCACTATAAGGAGTGATTTGAGGCTTCAGGCGTCCTGCAGGGTCCTGCAGAGCGGAACACTTGACTTGTAGCCCCCTTCTCCGCAGTGCAAAATCGAATGCTTCTACGAAGTTTTGCTTGGGAAGTTCGGCACTGCGTCCCTTGTGAAACCGGCTCTGACGCATTCTGGCAGCCGTCCTCTTTGCGCCCTCGTCGCCCGTGTCTGTGCTCTCCTCGCGCGGCACAAGGACAACAAATTGCATATCAATTGCAATCAAACAGCACGCATGTTAGGGCACCGAATTCGACTGCTTGACTCGAAGATGCAGGAAGGCGCGAGGTTGCCCTGTAGGCTCCCCAATGGTAAGGGTACCTTCTCCTCTATTGTTGTGCCTGGATGAAAATTTTACCGACATGGTCAAAAGCAAAGGGCTAAATTTCGACAGAACCTCATTCAAGTCCTGATATTCCCTAGTTGAGGCGTAGCCAGCCAAGTCCTCGCCCTCGCACTCCGAAAGCTCGTCGAAATCGAACCTCAACAAAATCAAGTAGTTTGATCTCATTTAGTTATGATGGCGTTCTACAAAGGTTTTCAGCAGGCTCTAACAGGGCTCTGTAGGGTGTTTTCGGGTGTAGATTGAGGGTTGAAGGGCTACTTAGAGGGTTTCAAGACATGTAGCAAGTAGGTGTTAAGTAGATCTATGGCCAGATTTTCGGGGCTTGGGGACCTGAGCCCAGTTAGCAAACATTCGCTGAGCGTGTTTAAGGGACTCCATGCGCTTATGTGTGTGTCTCTGTGTTTGTGTCTACTCCATGTCTACAGCTCCCTTTGGAGTTGGGACTGGGCTCTGCTACTCAATGCCCCGTCTGAGTCGAACGCATGGCGCTCTGGCGGAAAGCCGATGCATTGTGCTTTCCGAATTCGCAGGATTCGGCGTTGCTGCAATCGAAGTTCACATTTGCTGGTTTCTGCTGTCATCGTATAGGCTCTGCCGGACGCAACCGGAACACATATAATCTTGGATGTCTGGAGCTTTCTGAAAAGCCTGCTTTCGGCAGGGTGACGTAGGTTTCAGGCTCGGGGTTTGGGGAGTGTGGGGCTCCAGCTCAAGGATGAAAGCATAGTCAAACTAAAACGGCGCTGCTTGTTCGGCTGTGCTGAAGGCTTGGAACGGCATCTGCCGGGCACTCTGGTTGGTGCTTGCTAAACGTAAGTTGTCCGACTACTTGGCGGAAGATTCAGAAGCTGCGGTCCAGGAACATGAAACCAGGTGCACCACTGCTGTTTCAAGAAGTCCAGTATCACATGGTTGCGTAGCCGGCACGGAGATTGTGGCAAGTACAGATCTCGTCTCCTACGAGCTACGAGACGGCACCCAACGTCTAGATAAAGACGGGTCTACACCGAACTAGACTATTCCCTAAAAGCAGCATTGCGAATTTTCAGAATCGTGCTTGGGTTTGAATGACCTCATGACCACTTGCCCTTCTGCTCATTCTGAGCTGTCTTTTTCTGCCCGACCAAGCACTCACCGGCCATGCATAGACGCGGCAGGCAAGCCAACAAGACGAAAGCTGGAAGCGAACTGCAGTGACTGTCTTGGCCCGGATACCGCAAACCAAAGCTTTCCAGAAAAAACCTGTTGATCTGCGTCCACTTCCATGCCCTCTTTCTGGAGGCTTAGCACCGGATGCTCACTGGTTGATGAGGACCTGTCGGGCGACGAGCTCTGTATACGTGAAGGGGATGGCGACTCAGCCCACACGGGCGCTCCGTACACCAGCAGCGCTACAGCTGTTCTAGGCCTTTGACTATGATGCAAGCAGGGAGCTGGGTTGGCGGCATTGGAATCTGCTCACCAAACCATTGTTATCGTGGTGGTGTCCCTTCCACTCATAGGCTGCATACAGGAGTCATGCGGGACCGTTCTGGAGCATGATGTCGCAATTAATTGCAACATTCTGACCGAAATCATAGCCTTAAACCCTAAACCCTAAAACTTGTGAAGGAATCCTTCAAGTTGGCCACGCAGCACCAGTTTGCATTGAAGGCCCATGCAGCACAATAAGTTCAGCTATGGTACGCAACATGTGTGCTGGCCTATCGCCAAAAGCCTGAACTCCATTGAGATAGCCGTGAAGTGTGTCAATGTTGTCTGATGCTGAACATCAAGTTTTGGAGGTCTGGGACAGCACAAATGAATGATGGACGGTTGTTCTCTATCTTGTTACAAACAGATCCTGGCAAGAATTGACGTGTGCTCCTTCTCAAGAACAAGCAGACGTCAGTGGGAGCATGATGTCGGAGTGACATGGATGAGCACTGGAAAATGAAAACTGGTCCTGGAGACACTGGCTTGAGCGAACGTATGTTTGCGGTCGAACACGCATGAGAACTCGAAGAGATCAATGCGAGTCCGGAAAGGGCAATCGGCGCCCGGCATGAACGAAGCGAACCGCATGGAAGTGTAGGAACTTGCTTGCGGATCTCTTAAGTGATCTGGTGCAGGTGTGCATGCTCGCTGGGCCCCTGCCCGGCCAGCAGCCTTTGCGAGATGCCGCTCCCCTCCCAATTCTGACCACGTAACCTCATAACCCCTAACCCGAAAATGCATTCCTAGAGCCACGAACTTGTGCTCTCCAAGCCTTGAGCACAACCACACCCAAGAGGTGAACAACCACTGTTGAGGGACAGGCAAGATGCCAACCTTAGCAAGGCGTCACTTGGCTACACAAGATTGGAGTGTAGCTTTCCTTTTGCAGCGGCAAAAACACTGCAGAAGTACACCTTTTCTCATCTCACGCATGTGTAGCACTGGGCAGCGAAAGGATAGTAGCCTCTTGTGCCTGCTGGCGGCATCTGCACGTACTGCACGTTGCCTGGGAATGGAGACATGGTCTGCATTGGCCTTGCTGTGCCAACCCGTAATTGCTACATAGCGTATGGTTTGCAGCTTCTCATGGCTGTCGGCAGCGTGAACATCACCTGCACACTACTGGAGACAGCAGAAGTCGTCTGAATATCGGTTGGCCGTTTTGTGCTAAGCAGCGAGGGCTGCATTAGCGGCTGTTGGCTTGACGGCGACGGCATGTAGCTTGCGTGCATGTGCTGTGCACTGCTTTCGATCGCACTCATTGCTTGAGTCTTGGTTGGGCTGACGGTGCCAAGCAACGATTGTTGCTTGATGACTGGCTTGCGGCCTGCAACGTGCGGCATGTAGCTCGCCTGCCGGTACTGCAGCATCTGGGCTGGGTTGGATGTGTCAAGCAGCGGTTGCTGCATGGGGACTGGATTGTAGCTCGTGCGGGGTGGCATGTGGACGGTAATGTCCGGCTAAGTGGAGACACGGGCTCCGGAAATCCTGTTGGAGTATTGCTCCGCTTTGAGCTCTTGCAAACGGACTGTGTTGTACAGTCAGGCGTTTTCGAGCCCGCAGAATTCAGCTGGGGGATGTGGGCTTGCACCGCCAATGAGCCGCTGGATTCGAAGCCACGAAGCAGCGGCCAGTTTGCCGAGGACTCTATCTTTCGATCTGCCAGTGTCAAGGTTGCCTGGCCGATCAGACAGTCCTCTACCTCTGAGTCTTTCGGGATCCGCTTCGTGGATCTCGACCATCAGGAGCTGTTGCTTCCGATTGTAAGGGAGCGAAATTGTCTTCTGCAGCATGCAATTGTCAAGGTCAGGACGTGCGGGATTCGCCTTCCCGACCGCGAATTCGGTCTTTCTCGCGTTTCTCTCTGCGTTACCCCCACCTGGGTGTCAGACGGCAGTAAATCCAGTGCGCCGTCGATCTTGAGTCAAGAATCTCCTCCAGAAGACTTGATGATGGTCAAGATTCTTGACCCATCAAATCCTCTGGAGGGGATCCTTCCCTCACACGTCGGTCTCCAGTCACCATCGTCTCCTTCTCTGTATTGTCCGGGAGAACGATGCCGAGGGGATTCTCGTGGCTCGGCTTCCGTGGCGTCGGTGAGTACCACTGGACCTTCGGTGCTGGGTACAGCACTGGTGAGTGCAGCAACGGCATGTTGGACGAAAAGCTCCGAGAGTCGTATGTCAGAAAAATGAGTTTCGTCGGTTCGACCTTGACCAGCCGAAATGACTGTCGTTTGCGAGCATTATGCCTGCACTCTACATCCGACACATGGAATGGCTGCCGATGCAAATCCTCCAGATGTTTCGAAGCACTCGAACGGGAAGCTTGATAAAGCATGAAGCCAGCAATGTGCCCAAGAGCCCACTGCCATTCTCAACCCTTTAGTCCAGACCCTCCCGATGCACCCAAGGGAGTGCTTCAACTCTCAGCCTTCGTCATCAGCTAGGCAAACCACGTGTGCAGCAAAGGCCCCGACCAAGGAGGTCGATCTCACGTACCTGGGCGTTTGTCGAGTCCAATTCCAAACATGCACCGTGCATCTGGGAAAAGGTGTCCATGCGCAAGGCGCGGGGACTGTCTACGAACCCGCCCCTTTACAAACGCCTTTCTCCACTGAAAAGTAGCGGCTCTTGCTATTCCTACACCGTGCCTTCGCCAACATGGCCTCCAAGCTGGTCAAATCCTAAAGCCGCAAAGCGCAAAGCTCTAAACCCTTAAACCCTGCACGCCTACATCCCCCAAATCGGCAACCTCCTTTACAGGATCAAGGACTTAGCACGTAGGTCTTTGCTAGATCTTCCCACTAAGGGTACATCTACCTCCACTGATAACCTACTTTGCTATGTCCTTTGATCGTTTCAGTTACCTTTTCTGATTTGGTGAGGGCCCGGCTTTTACGACTTCCGCGTGCTCGTCACCTTTGCAGGGCTTGGTCGTCGCGCGGCACTCAAGGACACTCATCAAGGAGGCGCCTTTGGCGTGACATGATCCTTGCGCCTGCTCCTATGATGCGGATTTCGGGAATATTCGAAAAAACCAACAAAATGCTAATACCTTCACCGTATTCCGCTGGCAGACACGTCGCTGACCGAGAGGCTCGAGGAAGTGATGGCTGACGTGCAATGAACACAACAAACATGTAGGGCACCGAGTTCCCCGTGTAAGCCCATCAATGGCAACGACAAGTCTTCATCCAGGATCAGGCGCTCACCCGACCACCAGTCAAAAGAAAAGGGCTAAAAGTCTGTAGAACGGCTGGAGAATTTAGGGGTAGCCTGGCTTCGTGGCAAAGGCCTTGGGCCGGCTCTCCAACCAAGACAGCAAGCATGATCTGGCGGCCTTAACAAGTAGAAGTTGAAATAGGGGTTCGGGGCATATAACAGTCTAGTTACAGTTTATACGAAGCCGGAATCTGCACGACGAATGACTTGGGCCCGTGAAGCAAAGCCTATAAGGCCCTTGTATGAAAGCTATATAGAACCCTTAAAGGTGCTCATAACCCCGACCCCTATAGTAGCGGACCGCGGGTCCTCGCCCTCGCCCTCCGAAAGCTCGTCAAGGACGAACCTCAGCAGAAAATAGGGCTCCGTTCAGTTGTGATGGGTTCATTGGGGTTCCAACAGAGCTTCAGTCAAGGAGATAGTAGGTCGCGTTCAGTAGGGTGTTTTGGAGCTACGTGGCGGTTCAGTGGACTTAGCAAGTAGGTTACAACTAAGTAGAGTTATGACCGAATGAAGGGTTTGGGCTATAGTTCTTATAAGTGGAGATATGAATCTCCTCAGAGGGGTACAGGAACTCCATGTGTGTGTGTGTGTCTGCTCCATGTCGACTGCTCCCTTGGGAAGCACCGCTTGGCAATACACAAGTGTGCGGCATTATACGGTCAGCTCGGGTAGGAAAAAGCGTGTTTGCTGCCCTAGACAAAGCCTGAACTCCATAAATGCAGAATCTGAGAAATAGCTACGATTCTGTCAATATCGCTTGCATTCGCAGGAGGAGTTTCTGATCCACAACATCAAGTTTTGAAGCTTCTTGGACAGCACAAATGAATGATTGAAGCTTGCTTTCTTCCATCTAGATACAGGTATTCCCGGCAAGAACGTACTACGTATGCTCTCTGTCAAGAGCGGAAGAATGCGGTCAGAGCATGATGTTCAACTGGAACTCATGGGAACTGGAAAAACAAAACCAGTCTAGCAAACTCCTGAACAAATGGTCCTGAATAGCGACACTGCCTTGAGCGAACGTGTCTTTGCGGTCGAAGACAGATGAGAACTCCAGTCCAATCTGGATCAACGTAAGCAAGGGCAGCGCAGTCCCGGCGCCCGGCATGTACGAAGTGAACCACATGGAAGTGTGGGCGCCTGCCTGCGCATCTCTCAAATGGCCTGGTGCGGGCGTGCATGCTGGC
>CAJNDV010035929.1:1508-16197 GCA_905221635.1 Symbiodinium sp. CCMP2456
GGCAATTGTTTATAAGCCTTCTTCAAGTCGATCGTCCTAGCCATCAAGGATTCCTTCAAGCCTAAAACCCGACCCCTCCTAGACCTATGAACCAAACCGGCAATGATGCAGTCCACGCCGTGCGGAGCAATCGTCTCAGTCCCACTCGAGGTGAGATTGCACCCGCAGCGCACAGTCTGAAGTACGCCTAGCGTAGGCCCGGCAAGCGCAAATTGGCCAAACTCTCTGTTAGGTCATCAATCGGACGAATCTTCTTGACCGAACCTTTGACGGCATCCCAGGAAGATTGCACTACCCCAAACCGCCGGGTGAGGATGGCATCTTTGGGAAGGTCGGAAAGTCCGAAGGGACCCTCGACCCATTTGGCATCAAGTTCGGCTAAGGTCAGACGATAAGCTTCTCTGGCAACCTCAAGGTCCTCAGCAGTCCTGATTGAATCTTTGGTAGCCTGCCACACACACCTCTGGTTGTCACTGGCGACTTCCCTCACCTCCGACACCGACAAGGATGCAAAGGTGGCCTTCTTAGACACCGGAGCTGTCTGGGATGGGCCCAAGGAGATCAAAACCCTTGCCAATGTCACTCGGGAGATTGACATCACCATAGCCTGAGGCCTCAATCATCTCACCAAGCAATCGCATGGACTTGTTGGTCAGGATGTCTCTGCAGTGAGGCGAGACAAGGGGCTCATCGCACTCGTCTTTCAACTCCTTGGCCCTGAGCATCCACTGCTAAGATTGGCTGTCCTCTCTTTGGCTAAGTCGGCCGGCGATTGAGACACACACCGCTCAATGCATTCCTTGAGGGGCTTCGGCAAAGCAGAGGCCAGCAGCTTGGGGTGCTTGCATTTAATGGCCTGGGAGACAAAGTCGCTGGGCAACCAAGGAATGCCAAACCTGACCATGCATGCACCTTTTGCCTCGAGACCTTGGTGGCTTCCCCGAGCTGGAAAGGAGGAGAGGCGTTTGGTGCCCACCGGTAGCACAGGTGTAGGTGGATGCACGATGCAGTTGGGGTCCACGTGCCAGGCAGCTTCCAGCACCGAGCTGGACGGTATCGTGGATTCAGGTCCACGAACAGTGACGATGGCAGCAAACTCGGTCACTAAAGGCGGCAAGCGCTTGTTGGGCTGGCGAGAGGAAGCAACTTGCGCAGCCCTGGCAGCAGGCACAGAAGCTTCATGCAAGGTGGCAGGAGTTGCTGTGGCGCCTAGATGTAGGAGCTGGTTGACAATGGCATGAGCAAGGCACCTGCATAACAGCGGCGGATATGACACTTCAGCTTTTGTGGCAAGGCCACCGTCGGGCAGGCGGCCCCAAGGCAAATGATCATGTTTGCCATCGCATGGGACCTGCAAGGCTTGCACAAAGGGAATGTTGTGGCACAGCAGGGTGCGCTTACGCCGCTGGCTTCCAAACATGCAATGATGGAAGCGTGTCTGCACATGGGGTGCACGGAGGGCCGATGCAATGGGAGACGTGAGCCACGCCAAGGAGCGATTAGGGTTCTCAAGGCACCACAGGATCCCAAGATCATTACGCCTGTGGATCAATTTGGAGATGACCTCATAGATCCGGTTCGCAGTCGTGACCCGCACAAGCGCAGCACCCTGAAGGTTGGGGACACCATCGGGAGCAGAGTTAGAACGCAAGGTACCCGGAGTGGTTGCCGTACCACAAGGGGGTGCAAAATGGCACATGACGACGTCTGGCCGCGAAATCATCTCGAGTGCAATTTGTTCGCCACCCGGGGTGGCAAGATCAAGTGAGACGACTGGGCACTTGACACCGTGGCAAGCCTGATGATCAACGCCACGGCTCCCTACAAGACCCTTCTTCCGAACTTCAGCACAGAGGCCCCCAGTGCCGCAAAAGAACTCAAGGAACAAGAGGTCGCGAAGGGGGCGACCAGCTATGCGAGCTTTGGCCTTAGCAAGGGCCGACTGGAGCACTTCAGGCACCTGAGGCAGCCATTGCACAGGTGGGCAGTCGGTACTAGAGTCGGGGGGCAAGGGAAACCCAAGCTCGGAGAGGAAAGTTTTGTCGGCAGCCGGCATGGCATTGTGGTCGCCACCTGCATACGCAATGAGAACGACACGGTCTCCGGATCACGGTTCAGTAGAATGAAGAAAGCGCCGGGCCGGGATTATCGCATGGCTGGTGGGCAGTGCGACCTCGTGCAGCGTGCCAGCCACCTGTGCTCCAGCATGTGAGCGCAAGACATTACCTGCAGGACTCTGTACCCACACTTGGCCATCAGTAAAAGTGCTGAGGGCACACACCAAATTGTCGTCGGTAAAATTGTTTGTATCCTTGTGACATGATGTTGGAACATTGCGATGCAAAGCTATCGAAGAAAAGGAAAAGTCGGGATTGATGCTCTTGACAAAGGCTACCAATGCAGCCGTACTAAGTGGAAATTCTCTGGTAGCACTGAGCACACCGTGGATCCCACCGCGACGAAAAGAACCACAGAGGAATTTGTCCCCTGCTTGATCAACATGATCGCGCAATTGTGCCTTAGGCAACAAGTCAAAAAGATGCAGACAGTCATCTCGAGTAACGATATCAGGTGGCCTTAGCAGCTCACTTGAGAACTGCTCGGCAGGGTGGTGACTCACTAGAGGTGGGTCACCCGGCACCAAATCAACCCGACACTTATGGCTGCACTGGAAAACATGATGATTGCGCGGAGGCCGAGGGTCAGCTGAGGGGGATGACACTGGCAGTGCATCAGATAGTCACTCATCTCGCTTGTAAGTTGTGCACTGCAGCAAGCTATGTGGCCCCAGACAGAACATGCAGACATGGGCACCCCGCTTGCAGGCTTGACCTGCTTTCGCGAAGGAGCAGCTCTTTGCGAGATTCCAATTCCAGCAAATCCTGGCACCCTCAGCGGTGTTGTGCTTAAGCTTGCTATCCTGCAGCTCGGCGGGGGCCTTTCCACTACCTTTGGATCCACCTTCATTCTTAAGGTTTCCATCAGCAACCCTCTTACGTCCCCCGCCTTTGCCGCGGCCACGGCCACGACCCCTCCAGGATGATGGGGCCTCATCTTCCGTGGTCGGGACCCTCAGCAAACTCTTTCCCTGCAAGGGCTGCAAGAAGTAAGTGACATGCGGATCCATTTGTAGCTTTGGAAAAGCCACATCAAGGGGCAACTCACCCGAAGCATCACGTTTCAAGCTGGGCACTTCCTCCGCAAAGCGAATCCAGGCCTGACGATCCGCGCGGAGCACCTGTTCCATACTGGTGGGCCGGTAAATTGGTGGCGGCGGAGTGGAAAGCTTGTTCAGAAGGTATCTATGCCATTTCTCCATAACAGCAAAGGTACACACTTGCAATAAATCGCACGCCAGAGCCCTCCTTGTCATGGCTTCAGATAACTGGAGCTCGTTCTGTATTTGACATCGGTCCTTGGTGCGACGGTCTCGAATGGAGAGCTTAGCAGACTCATCTAGGATCACTTCCTTCCCCGGCTTCTCCCTAGAGATAAAGCGGTGGAGTTCAGGCCACTGTGGATGATCATGCTCCACCATGCTCGACACATAGGCATAGTTTGCATAAGCGTTTTCTAAGGGTCCAGTTAAATCGAAACCGGCCAAACGCTTCCTCTGAGCAGCGATGCGCTGGGATCTCTCTGCCGGCGCCAATTCCACCTTGGTCTCACCTTCGGTGTCAATGCTTGCCTTGATCTGAGCAATGCAAAGGGTTTGCGCTTCAAAGGTCAACCTCCTGATGGATGCCAAAGCTTGAAGCGCCACCGAGTCAGGACTGGTCGAATCCAGAAGTTCCCGCAAGGCCTGTTCCGAAGGAGTGACACCAGGCGTGGTCAAGACGTACGCCAAGGTAGCTAGGGTGTCTATCCCTTTCCCAGCAAGAACGGCAAGCTGGCTTTCCAGGAGGCCACAATCGGTTGCCTTTTCCTTGAAGGCAGCTGCACTCTTCAGGAGATTCGCCATCTCTCTACACTGAGCCTCGGCCAAGGCTGCACACACATCCTGCAGTTTCGCCCAAATCCTGCAAGCGCCGGGGTCCAGCAAGACCGGCGTGGGCTCTTCAATCTCACAACTCAAGCTTGCAAGTGTATTGAAGCAAGACTCACACCAGCACGTGTTTAACGCATCTAAGTGACTATCCGGCTCTATGTTGTTATCCGGCTCTATATGTAACAAACTAGTGTGCTGGACCCTCGGCAAGAGGTGTGCAACACTGACCGATCAAGCACAAAAATAAGGTTTCAGTTCCTATACGAAGCTGTATGAACGCAATCGCGCATCTATATGTGTGCATAGATAACTATATAGATGTCGGCAATTCTCACACATGCACAATTATATAGCACACAAACACATGTACACGCACAAAAACATACACGCACACACACACATATACATATATACGCACAGCTTACATTTACATACATACATATGTACATACTTCTATATGTCTGCATATGTCTATCTGTACATATATATATATATATTTATATGTATATATATATATATACATATCTGTATATATATATATTATGTGCTATAGATATAGATCCTTCTCTCCCTTTCTTTCTCGCACTGCAATTTTGCTTCTCCGGATAAGTGCGCTCGATTCCCGACTTGCTTTCTGGACCAATTCAGTCCACTCCAGCATGCTGGCCAGTGCAAGCCTGATCGGTGACTTGCGTGTGCTGTGTCATTGCTCATTCGCTGCGTCCGAAGGCAGCTGTGCGGCCCATGAACACGCTTTTGCCTACTCGTAAGGCTGCGAAGGCTCTCTTGGTGGCCCGCGAGCTGTACAGGAGCATAGATCTTGCTCAGCTCGAGAGGTCTGGCAACCTAGCTCCCGCGAGATCCTTGAGATTTAAGAAGGTTCGGCAATTTCTGAGTTGGACAAACAAGTTTTGCGCTCATCGCTTTTACACATTCGGAACTTTGAAGTTAGCTGTGCGACTGCTGGTGACAAAGCACGGTCTAGTTCCGCCCCTGGTTGGTAATTTCGACATCGATACGTGGGTGACGGACCAATCCCGCGTCCTTCATAAGCTTGTTCGAAGATCTGTTAAGAACTCTTGGGAGCGCTCAAACCGTGCTGCCATGGCTGCGAACCCTGATGAGTTGGAGACGCAAGTTCAGGTCGGCAAAGTGTAATCTTCAGATTGTGTATGCAAGATGCTGTCATGTGCTGGATCATTGGAAGGATTGCGGTTGGGATGCTCCCGTTGATGCGGCACCGCTTCGGCGCGTGGGAGAGAACTGGCTTCAATAATTATGATGCCATATTCATGGCGCTTGAATATATGACAGCTCACCTGCTAAAGGCTGGCCCTATGAAAGGGGCGGATGATCTGGACGGTGAGGCCCGTCGATTGTTACTCCCGTCTAGGAAGTTTACATAGAAGCCAGCGGCCTGTGGATGATCAGGAGTGGGACGGCACTGAAGCTGACGCAGACGAGGTTGTGCGTTTACTCATTCAGTGCCTGTGCACCAGAAACGATTCTAGGATGAAGCTTATGATGCACAGCCGCCCGCGTATATGGCTGCTTCCTCAGAGTCAGTGTTGAATTTCAGACTCACATGTCAACATGCTTCTGAGGATTCCGATGGTTCTGAGGGTGGAGAAGAGGAGCAGGTCTCGTCTTCAATCAGTTGTTTCGTCTCCTTATTATACAGTCCGCTTATTCAAGGATGAGGATGACCCGATTCACGAGGCCGGATTCACCAATGATGCTGGAGCTGTTCGTTGCATTGCATGTACAGGTGCCCGCAGCGCCCGAGTACCCGTCCGAGGCCGGATTCACCAATGATGCTTCAGCTTTTTGTTGAATTGCACGTACAGGTGCCCACAGCGCCCGAGTATCCGTCCGAGGCCAGACACACCACTGATGCTTGAGCTTTGTGTTGCATTGCACATACAGGTGCCCGCAGCACCCGAGTATCCGTCCGAGGCCAGACACACCACTGATGCTTGAGTTTTGTGTTGCATTGCACATGCAGGTGCCCGCAGCAACCGAGTACGGTTCTGAGGCCGGATTCACTAATGTTGCCTGAGCTGTTTGTTGCATTGCGTGTACAGGTGCACGCAGCAACCGATTACTGGTCCGAGGAGGCCGACGCGTTGCACAGGCAGCGAACGTTCTACCGCACACAACACACAATTTGTGGTCAGGCGCCCACTGCAGCACCCGATCACTGGTCCGAGAAGGGTGTCACCGAGTTTGAGGTTGGGTTCGAGTCTTATAATCTTTTTTGTGTTCAGCAAAGAGCACGCGAGTGAATTTGGCAGGACGACGATTGGTGTGGTTCTTCCTGGATCGGAGTCGAGGTACACGCACCGGGATGTGTGCGCGTGCTTGTCTCACTCGCTTCTATGGTCAGGACATGGAAGCCAAATGGACTGGCGCGAAGCACGAGGCCGGGTTTTACTTGAGTATGTCTGTATGTGTGTATATAATAATAATAATAATAATAATAATAATAATATTTATATATATATATATATATGTATATATGTATATCTATATATACTTGCATATTGCATACATACTCAAGTGTATAAATCTAGATAAATTTGCTTGTGATTGCAACCGTGTCTGCCGCCAGGATGATGCAGATGGCAAGGCCAGTCGATGGGAGGCCGACGACTCGAGCTTTAAAGATTGGGAGGCCGAGCGATAAGGAGATCACAACTGCATGGCGATGAAGATGTCCTTGTAGGCTGCAGCAGCCAACTGTGCAAGCCCGACTTATCCCCGCAGGCTTCTTATGAGGCATCGGCTGAGGCAGCCGAGTTTTGGAATGAGGATGAGCATGAGGCTGGTTTTTGAGCTGCGAGGAAAGAGTCTAGAGAGAGGGGGTACCAGCCCAACTTCGTTGGCACCTCGCAGGCTTCAGCCGACTGGGCCGACTCTTGGTATGAGGATGCTGAGGCCGCAGGGTGGAAGGCCGGGCCAGCTTTGCACAACATGAGGCTGGGTTGCGAGGCGAACACTTAGCTGGTCTCGCAGGCTGCTGATGAGGTGGCATCGGATGCCACGACCATGGCCTTGGGAGATCACCTCAAGGTCGGGAGCGGTGCCCGTGCAGCGCTTTGGACAGTGGCGATTCGCTCAGGAAGAGTGGTTTGGTGGTGATGCGGATGCTGCCGATGCAGCTCTGATGAGAATGGTCGCTCAGTGCGGTTGTGTGCCTGTGTCTTGCGTGGCTGGCTCTCGTGTGCGTGTGTGTGTGTGTGTGTGTGTGTGTTGCTTGGTTGCTTGCTGGGTTGTGCTGTTGTGTTCAGGAACCAACTACCGCCGATCGACTTGTTGTCGGTGGAAACCGCACCGTGGAGACCCCTGTTCCTCGGCTTCGGGTTTGTTTGCTTTTTGTGGTTCTTACTGGTATGCCTTGTCTAATGATTAGGAGCCGTGGATCGAGAAGGAGCCGGTGACAACGTCCGGCGTGGAAGCAAAGGCCAGGTCCATGTGTGCCGGTGGAAAACACCAAGCATTGAATCCGACGTCGCAAAGACTCCTAGCAGCATCAAAAGTTGCCTTGAGCAAGGAAGTCAAAGGCAAGCCCAAGGCAAAGAACAAAGCAACGGGCAAAGCAAAGGCCAAGGCAAAAGCTGCAACAACAAAAAAAAAGCCAAAGGCTAAGGCAAAGGCTGCGAGTGCCCACCCCGACAGAGATGCTTACATGACCGCGAAGAAAGCTTTTCTGGAGCAGTATCTTGGCAGGATATGACATGTGTGGGTGCCTTGTTTCCTATAGTCGCATTCAGTACTCGTCATATTGAGGCATCCCGATATGGTGCACAGGGACAAGGAGAAGGCGTGGAAGGCATCCCAGGAGTACAGTGACATCATCGCCAGTTTGGACCCACGCCAGGTGACTTGGCATAGAGGTCCTGGCAGCTTTGGGTGTTGATTGCGGTGGCCAATGAAGAACTGAGCAGCTCAGGTGAGGAAGCGCAAGTACTAGATGGACTACAAGAAGATGCCTTGCCGCACGGATTTTGTTATATAGCGCAAGCGATGCATGCTGCGCTGGCTTCGTTGAAAAAATCGTGGGTGAGAATGCAGCAATCAAGGCGAGCGGTTTCGTTGTGCGGCAATCTCCGTTGTTGTGTTGCTCAGTTTTGTTGTGGCCCACGGTTGAAATCACCATCATCACATCGCATTCGTGTTCATGTGATCGAGACGACCATAATGTAGCGCAGCACCATTTCTGGATAGTGACTGAAAGAAAGCACGGCGCAGCGCAGCACATCAGGGCAGCCATGGCTGGGGAAGAGAAACCGCAACACAAATCAAGGAGTGGCAAATCGAACTGGCGACCAAGAGAGCCTGGTCGTGCCGATCAACCGAAGGAGCCGAAAAGAGCGGCTCAGCCGAAGGAGCCGAAAAGAGCGGCTCAGCCGAAGCAGCCGAAAAGAGCGGCTCAGCCGAAGGAGCCGAAAAGCAAAGCTCGGCCGAAGGAGCCGAAAAGCAAAGCTCGGCCGAAGGAGCCGAAAAGAGCGGCCCAACCAAAGGAGCCGAAAAGAAGAGCTCAGCCGAAGGAGCCAGAAAAGACTGACGTCGCTATGGTGACTACGAGTACTCAAACACCTGTGTGGGCCCGTGAACTTATTCCGTGCCATGACGACGACGTCAATATCCGATGCTTGCACACTTTTTCAGAGCAGGAGGGCTGGGGAAATTTTTATAGACTGGCGGACTTGGACAAAGACATGGTTTGTGACGATGGTCCAGGGCTCAAACTAGGGTGTGTGTGTGTGTGTGTGCTTCTGGGCTGAACATTTCATTGATTGCCAACTGAGGGTTCAATCTCATTTGCGGTCGCGAATGGAAGCGGCTCAGGAGTGTTCTCGAGGATCGACGGTCAGGGGATCTATCTTCCTTTGCTGGTAAATCATGTGTCTCTGTGCAGGAAGTCGACGACGACGACCTCTAGTGACTACGCGTGCCGTGCCCGAGAAACAGGGAAAACATCGTGCCCAGATGAACAGATGGGCACAGAATTGCGCTTGGTTCTCCGTGCCATCTTCGCTGATCTGCAGTCCTATAGAGCTCATGCGCACGATGCTTGTTCCGAGACATGCTCAGTAGCTTCAATTTCCGCCTCCGCTCTGTGGGCGTGCTACAAACACGTCCAAACAGCAAGTCAGAATTAAGAAACATCCACGGGGGCCACAACACGATTTAGGCCGCTCAGGTAGTTGCCCTCCACTCATGCAAAACCTTAACCGACAACTAGAGCGGTGTCTGCAAAGTGTGCTGTGGTAGATTACCTCCTTGCTGTGGCTGCATCTTTAGATGCGCAATGAAGTTCTCCAACTTGGCCCTGGTGCTCACCTCTCTCGTGGCCAGCCGGTCTCTCAGCTTTTGCTGTCGCCCAGGTTCTACAAAGCCCAAAACAGCAATCTGTCACATGCCATCATCTCTCTGTGTGAACATGCATGAGCTTCTGGGGTTAGCGGTCCGTGTTGTCGCAACAAATGAGATGCTGTGTCCCACGCTGCTGCCTCCGACTTTTGCTCCTGCTCGATCTTTCGATCACTCTCTCTCTCTCTCTCTGCCAGAGGCTTCGGTGAGACGCAGCAAAGCGATGGTGTGCACGTCATCGAACTCTTTGCAGGCTTCTCGACATCTAATCATTGTGTTCACACCATTGCACGCATCGGCTGCACAGAGGATCGCGAGTTCTGGCAGAAGGCTGCCAATTGTCGAATCTCAGGGTCAAGGCGGCCGATGTGCCTCGTCTGATAAGCTGGCAAGCTACACTGTTACCTGTGAGCGATTCCATATGCATAGATTGCAGATTGACGAGGCGAAATACTCGCGGAAATTTGATTTGTTAACTACGATCGGATTCTTGGCCACACTACAGCTGGCCGCTGTGCTGCATTGAAAGAGTCCGAAACATCTCAGCTTCTCATAGCAATTGCAAGCTGAGCTACGCCGATTGGTATGCAATGGAGTATGCTGGATGGGAGTGCCCTGCGCAAGTTGGGTCTGGATGCTACTGAGCTGCAAGTATCAGTACACATGTTCATTTCTGATGCCACAATCGCAACTTCTCTCTGCCTGTGCTTCTTATTTCATAGGAGCCGAGCATCGACGAAGCGCACTCGTCTGTCAACATCAGGACAGGCATCCAGCCACTCTGTTCGTTCGTGTTGACCATAGCAGCTTTTCCCCAAAATCCTTGGATCAGGATGCAGACACTTCAAGAAGGTCAGAGATGCAAACCGACTCGCTAGACGAGTCTGCTATCTGTACCTCAGACCCAGATTAGCTTTCCACGTGCTGGTGTGTTTGCCGTGCTAGTAGGGCATGCGTGCGTCTTGGTACAGGTGTGAATATCTGTTCCAGCGCGGCATCCACTACGTGATCGAGAATCCACATTCATCCCTGGTGTTTCGCTACAAGTCCTTCGATGCAGTTCGGATGCAGTCATTATCGTCTGCACGGAGCATTTCCTGACGTGTAGTAAAACCCTGGCCTGATCGGTGTCAACCTAGCAAGTAACTAAGTAGCTTGGGTTTGGGATGGAGCTCTAGAGTCTCAAAAGCGTGTCGAAGTGGGCTCTAGAAATAGATACTATGCGCGGCTTTAGATCTTCAGCTTGCGGCTATTAGGGAATATAAACGTTGGGGACCGTGCTTTCAAGCACTCAAAGGAGGTATAAGACGGTATAAGATTGCTAACTTTCGTTTCCATCGGAAACATTGACCTTATCATGTTTAGTAGAAATAGTGTATGAGCTTTGTAAGGCGTCGGTGCATCGGGTGTGTTAGCTACATGTAGGGAGTTGGGATGGGTACTTATATGGGCTTGTATCTATAGAGCAGTTGAATGCAGGATTGGGATGTCGTGCCAGCTAGTTTGCTTCTCGGTAGTGGGTTGGGGTCTGGGGCCAGTGCGCGCTTGTTTGTGTTTCGATACTCGGAAATGTTGCCTGGAAATCTATGCAACGGACCGATGCCCCCTAAACCCTAAACCCTGAATCCTAAACCCTAAGCCCTAAACCCCTAAACCCTAAACCCTCAAGCCCTAAGCCCTAATCCTTCGAGCAAACATTAAGGCCATTATAAGGGATAGGTGTTTGAATGATGTGGCTTCTGCAACTGTCGTTAATCGGATATTGCTAACAAGTGGCATTCTGTTGGAAAGTATGTTAGGCCGCCGTGGTGCATTCATCCTTGTCCAGACTTCGCCAACCTAGGCTATGATTCGTTTAGGGGGGTCTGTGAGATCTCATTCGTTATTGGGCTCTTTACTTAGGTTCGGGTTTGGGAGCTTGAGCTTTGGGCCTTGCTGAGCTGCCTGTCTGTGGATGTGAGTAACTGGCTCGAAGATCTTTGGCTTGGCTCCTTACCCCCAACAAGGGTTTGTCGGGTTTAGGCTAGGGGTTGCTATTCTTGGGTTGGGCCAATTCGACTCTATGGGTAGTTGTCTGGCTGTTTTTTTCAAGCGCGATTGCTGTTGAGGCTTCAGGACTGACCGGGTTCGGCCAATTGGACTATAGGGCCTGTAGCTAGTCTTTTCTCATCTGCAGGTACAGTTGGGTGGCTTTACAAAAAGAACGAGTGTTATTGAGGCTTCAGGACTGGGTTCGGCCGATTGGACTATGTAGGGCATGCTAGCACGAGGGTGGTGCGCAGCAGCCATCATCATCGTCATCATCATCATCATCATCAACGCATCACTCAAACGTTTAGCAGTCACCTTCATCATGCCAGCTGCTTTGAAACAGCCCAAAAGCAGCATTTCCCAACCCCCCCTAAAAACTAAAAACCAGGGGGTTGGAAATCAGGGCTTTGGAAGCCAAAACCAAGCGAAGTTAGTCTTTTCTTATCTGCGGGTAGTTCATTTGCTTTAAAGGACGATTGTTCTTGAGGCTTCAGGGTTCGGCCATTTGGACTGTAGGGCCTGCTAGTTAGTCTGCTCTCTATACGGGAATTTGGGTGGCTTCAAAGGACGATTGTTATTGAGGCTTCAGGATCTGGCCGGGCTCGGCCAATTGGACTACAGGGCCTGCTATAGGTAGTCTTTTCTCATTTGTGGGCAGGACGATTATTGGGTGGCTTTAAAGGACGATTGTTATTTCTCTTCAGGACTGGGCTCAGCCAATTGGACTACAGGGCTTACTAGTTACTAGTATTTTTCTCAATTTGCGGGTACTTGCGTGGCTGTAAATAATGGACGATTGTTATTGAAGCTTGAGGACCTCAGGTAGGGCCTGCTAGTTATTCTTGTCTCATCTGCGGGTAGTTGCATGCGTGGCTTCAAAGGACGATTGTTATTGAGGCTTCAGGGCAGGACTTTTATATTGTGACTTCAGGACCGCATATTGCAGACATACCCGTGCTCAGGAGTTTAGGGTTTAGGGTTTAGGGCCAATAGGGCTATAGGGTCATTTAATCGCACCCTGTGCAAACGATCGACGCTGTGCAAATAGATATGGGTGCACAAACGAAGCTACGTAGGGAGGGCTGCATCCAAGCTCCAGTTTCGAAGTCAAAGCCAGTCGCCACGCCAGCGCAGTTGCAAGAATCCGTAGAGCCCCATCGTCAGCGCGAAGACTGCCAAGCCTACAGTGTCAGCAAATCAATCTTGACTGAAGCATGGAAGCCACACTGAATGAATGACGATGTGATGCCGATTATATACAAGTTCTACTGGTAGAAGTCCTGAGCAAACAACGGTGGGAGCAACATCATCATCATGTGTCGCAGCAGGGCTGTCGTAATCTAGATTGAAGGATGAAGGAGGATTTTTTGGTGACTCCACACCCTTACCGCCAAATCCCACAGTGCCAGCGACTGATCTACAGCTACACGCCCCATACATCATGCCACGCGGTCCTGCGATCTGACTCTGAAGGAATTGACTGCTGGGTGTTTTCGAACCCACGGAGTGCCAGATCCCGGTATGACGTCATAAATGAGTCGCAGATTGACAAAGTCATGTCACGGCCCCGCAGTCTGTTCAGTGACGATTGGAACGACGAAGCGATTAATTAGACCGAGCGGCATGCGATGGTGTCCTTGTTCTTGATGCGAGCCTCATCTACATTGTAGCGCGTACCATGCACTTAAAGCCGTAAAGCTATCTTGGTTCCTGATTTGCCCTTGATGGTGTTGATGACCAAAGTCTTTTCTATCGCGAAAAGCAGTTTGATGCAAACACATGCAGCACGAGCAAGCGTCAGATCAACAGCAACAACCGCGACACGACTGACACAACGGTAACCACCGAGCCTCAGCCCTCAATCTGTTGCAAAGATGAAGCTTTTTGCCTAGATTGTGGCACATACCACTTTGTAGCCGAGGAGCTATTGGGCCTGTAAGTTTGGAATCTGATAGCTTTCATGTATGGGCTTCAGGGTTTCATTATGGGTTTAAGGGGATTCGACCTCAAAGTTTCTTATTTGGGGAGCTCGTGCATTCTGGGCACACAGCGCGCATGCTTATTTGTGCATCTCGTGTGTTCTGGGCATGTCCACGCGCACGCCGCGCTTGGCTTTAAACCCTAGACCCCAAACCCTACACCTTAAACCGTGTAACAGCTGCCTTCAAACCCCACCTACTCTAATCCAATCCTATGGCATGGCTTCATGCATGCATCCCAGGCGATGATCAAACGCCATCGAGCTGAATGTGTGGTTGTGTCCCTGGGACAATTCGGGGGGCCGACTCCAAAGCAGGCATCGGAGAGCTTCGGGGTTTTAGGGTTGAGGTGGGGGTTGTACAAAGCTGTTTATTCTCTAAACCCGACAACAGGTCCAACTGGTCGGTACAGCACCGTGGCTTCGAAATATCGCTGATGCTCAGACTGCAATCTCGAGGCCCCCGGAACCGCATGGAACTCAAAGCTTTTTTCCCCTTCCTATAAACCTCAACAAAAAACCGAAACCTTAACAACGCAGGCCGCAACTGCGAAAAATCAAGAGCTTCATGAAGTACGAGACGCACCGTCCCTTTCGGGATGCTCGTGGCAAGCAGAGATCGGCGCCTTCGATTGCAGATTGTCTGTTCTATGTTTGGAGTCCAATGAGAGTTGTAACTTCTGATAATTGCGTTGCACACTCTGAGACCGGTGGGAAAAATCTATCTGATTCGGCGCAGTATCCTGGGCGATTCGGTGTGCGTGCTGCTAGCAAAGCATTAATGTTCTGCATGTGGCCGCGCGAGCAGCATGCCCGCCTCGATGGCGCCTCCAGGTCGGTGCCATCATAAAGCAGTTCCTGGACGAGTTGCCAAAGAATCAGCAATTGGTGAAGGAGGACCAGGGATGTGTCTTTCAGGACACAGAGGACTGCTGTGATTCTGACAGTGGGCTAGATGAGATTTTGAATGGGCCGGTGTGCTAGGAGGTTAAGCACCACATGCCGGGCAAGGTCTATGTGTATAACCTAGCTAATGCGTGCCATCTTCTCTCTGTAGGCACTACATGTCTTCATAAGTATACATAAAACACAAGTGGATATGTGTGTGCGTGCTATACCTCCTTAGATTCCAACTGTACAAAACAGTTAGTGGATTTGTGGACTTCCCAGGGTAGCTGCAGGCCTGCAGGGAAAAGCCGATTATGTTGCAGTCATGTGTTTCCAAGCCAGCCGATTTGTTCGTGCCGATTGATGAACACATGTGTTTACACACACACACACACTGTGTACCCGCCCAAGTCCCAGCACATTTTTGC
>CAJNDV010035930.1:17298-35642 GCA_905221635.1 Symbiodinium sp. CCMP2456
ATTTCTTATTTTGGTGGTTTTTTTCAATATGGCAAAGCCTTAAAAACGCTCTTATTAAGCCCTTATAGAGCTTCTGGAGCCTTCTTAAATTTCTCATTTTGGGGAATCGGGCAAGCTGGCTATAGCACAACGGGCAGGCACATGGCTTCAGGTGCGCTCCTGGGAAGGCTGTGGGCTCAATTCCCGGGAGTGTCGTCTGGGCCGCTGTCCCTCCCGGAATCGAGATTTTTGGCTGACCAAGGACAATTGAGCCCCAGCTCGTCCTTTCAAACAAACCAGCAAAATAAGAAATTGAGGGGCTCGATTTCTTAAATTTAAGAAATTGAGGGGCTCAATTTCTTATTTTGGGGTGTTCTGGCCGCCGCAAGACAGTGTCCAGCTTTTGGAATACGAAATCGAGTCCCTTAGTTTCTTGGTTCTCCTTTTTGCGCAAACAAAAATGGCAAAGACGAAATGAGAAGAGCAAAATAAGAAATTGGCACGCCGAGGTCAGGGTACCCTGGATTTCTTATTTTCAATTTGTGCATTTTTTCGATTTTTTTTTTCGTCGCGCGGCTGTCCGAGGGGCTCAATTTCTTAAACCAGTGATTTCTTAAGCAGTGCTGTTGCTGTAGTAGTAGTAGTAGTATTCCTGTGGGTCCCTAAAGTACGTATAGCCGACACTCAAGTTTGGGTCCAGGGCTTGTAGGGTTGGTTTGTCCTCAGTCAAGTGTGAGGGATCTTTAGATGTAGGGCTTACGGGCTCGCCGGCACGAGAAGTTTAAGGGTTGTCAGCTCTGTGTAGGTGTTTTAACTCTAGGGCTCGAGCGCTTGGGGGTGAAAGGTTAAGGCCATGTTAAGATCGAAATGCTTGAAGAACAGGTGTAGCTTATACTTAGTACTATTGGTTTATGTCTTTGGAGCGGCACTGAAGGTTCCAAAGTCTATACATTTATGAGGGCGCCAGCTACTCAACCTCGACGCATGGACAGCCGCCAGCATGTATCATCGAACAATGGGTAAGTTGTCTATAAGGGCGGTTGCTGTAGTGCGCACAACATGACGGGGCTCGTTGTGTTTTTTGCCTGCTTCCTGGTCTTTGGTCTGGTTTAGGACTGCCAAAGCCAACGTTGCATGTGCTTGCCTCGAGTTGAGATTTCAATGGCGGGAGACGCAGGGTACGACTCCGCAGACACAAGGGCGGACTCATAGATTCAGTTTATATTCTAAACGACATGCTCAGATCATATAGGCCTACGTACGAAGCATGCCCAGATATCTCTGGATATCCAACTTCTGGAACCATGTCTACGTCACGTCGGAATCCGCTTCACCAGTTTCCGGCGCCTGTATCAGAACCTAAATCGCCACCATGAACACATCATCTTTGTCGTGGTCATCAGCACTTGCATCGTCATCCCAGCAGCAACGCCAATGTGTGCAAGGCATCGTCAGCACCTCATCATCATCATCATCATCTTCACCACCATCATCACCTCCACCACCGCCATCACTGTCACCAACAAGATCATGGTCATCACCATTGTTCTTCTTCGCCACCACCGTCATATGTTTCATCTTCGTTATCATATGAACATCTGATACTTTATCTTCGGCTGCACCTTCATCATGATGTTCATGGTCGCAATCATCATTAAAAGCTGTCTCTTGCAACTGGCAATCGCCAAGCCAAGCTGGAACATCATAGGCTCTCCGGCCGACCCAACTGCTGTCACGCCCAACCTTGGAAGCCCAGAAACCGGCCTGGACGATGCATCTGGTTTATGCTTCACGGTCTAATAGCCTGGGTAAGGGTTGGAGTGCATTTTTTGGCTTCGGTGAAATAGGCTATCCCTTTTAATTTCTCAAATGAAAGCTGATGCAATCCGGGTCCGCATACCTGGGAGTTTCGGACTGCAGCGGCGCTTTAATGTAGAGCCTGAATAGGTGGATGCTCGGCATACCTGGCAAGAACTGATATAGCATCCTGATATGAAAGTTCCTCAGCAAAGGAGTTTGTCAATGAGGGGTCTACATTAAGGCTTCGTGCGAATTTCCACAGCACAGTAGCTGCCCTCGATGTTTTCTCGAGAGATCTACACACCAAAGAAGGATCCTAGAAACCTGGACACCTATATACGCCTGTAAGTACTTCGCAGCAAGCCTGCTGTGTGTTATCGAGGATTCTCTAGGTACTGCGAGCGAGCCCATCGGCCCATAGTGCAAGATACTTGATTTGTTACTTGTTTTTGAATCTTGCTCAGGGTCCGGCTACAGTTCCTATAGACTATTATGAAAATAAGGAGCCCCCAAAGTAGTGTTATTTAGGCCCCTATTTTATATTGCTCTAGTGGGCTTTACGAGATAATCCGGTTTAAAGAGGTCTTGGGCGCTTTGGACTATAGAGTCAGAAAAGCTACCAGGCTCCTTCTCTCGCTGATGATGAGCCTGCACACGTTCTGTTCTCGATGTCCAGAGGCATCGTAGGGGGGGGTCTGATGGGGCTGGTTAACGTTAACTTCCCCAGTAGTACCCTTGCTCTTTTTTGGTTGTTGGGTTCTCTTATCAAAACCAAAAAGTAGGAAAAAAAGGTCGCTTTATTACTAGGGGGCTAGTGGGGCACCTAATATGTCTCTGGACGGTTTTGCAGGGGTTCCATAGGGACGGAGATAGGCTTTCCAGAGAGTGCATAGGTTTTAGAGGAGTTGCATGGCGCTTGACCGGGTTTTGGAGCGGTTGTATACTCGTTCGATTATCCAATGGTCTTAGACAGCAGGATGTATGTGAAGGCAAGAGCTACATGGGAGTTTCCGAAAATTGGGGTACCTTATTTTGGGGTCCTTATAATAAGGATCCTATTATTTGGGGTACTGTATTAGGGTCCCCTATTTTCGGAAACCCCCACATGGATCCTGAATATGATCCAAGGTATATTCCGTAACTAAATGGGAATCGGGATCTCCGTGCAAGCGACACTGGCCACTAAGCAGCGCCCAGATTCAGCTGACAAAGACGCGGGTCGGGTTTAGGGCCGTTTAGGGTCATGCACGAAAATGTGTTGCCGCGCTATCCCCGTGTGCGGCTTCAAGTGGTGGGCGGCTTAAAGGCACTGCGTGTATGTTCAATATGCGCAGCCAGTTGTCGCATGGCGGCTAACTATACTCTACGAGTTTCGGATCGCAATGCAGTTGATACAGTTTGACAGAAAGCCAGATTTGCATGGGGTTCTTCAGGGCATACAGAAACCATATTTAGCAGCTTTTGGGGATTTGTCTTCACCGATAGGGGTGTATTTCGTGAGTCTTTTTGTGCGGATTGGTTTAAAGTCGGGTGATTCAGCAGAATGGGTGCGCCCTGCAGAAACCGACCTACTGTAGGGCTCTGAGAAAGCCGTCAAAATATCCCCTTATAGTTCACAGTTCCCCTATACTTATCCAAAAATATATTCTTCATCCAAAAATAGTCTGATTTTTCAGAAGCCCTGTAACGGGGCTCTCGAGCCTTTAACTCTCGCCATATCCCTGAATCCTAACCCCTAAACCCTAACTCTAGCCATATCAGTCCCGAACCCACAAGACCAAACCCTGACCGAACCCTAAACACATCCCCCAAGCCCAGACCCATATAAGGGTTTAGGGGTTTAGGGGGTTAGGGTTTAGGGGGTTAGGATTTAGGGTTCAGGGGTTTACGGTTTAGCGTTTAGGGTTAACTTTCAGCATGAAGGCTGTACCATGAAATCATTACACAACCTAAACCCTGAACCCTAAGCCCTAACCTTTGCACAAACCTGGTCCAACCAACCAAGCCCATGGAGCAGAGGCCCTAAACCCTAAACCGCAAGCCTCAACCCCTAAACCCATAATCGGTTTAGGGCTTTGGGCTTAAGATTTAGGGCTTATAGGGTTTAGGGCTTTGGGTTTAGGGTTTAGGGCTTGGGGTGCAGGGGTTAGGATTTAGGGTATAATTAGGGGTTTAGGTTTTATGATAAGCCCTAAACCAATCTACAGGGTCCCCAACAGTATATACGATACTATAACTTGGACCGTTTGGGCAAAACCCACGCTCTCAACGCCTAAACCTCCAAACCACAAACCATAAACTATTACCCTACGGCTCTAAGGACTCATAGGTTAAGGCTTGTGGGCCCAAAGACCATACTACGTAAAACTCTTTCGGGCTATTTTGATCCTTAGGCTTAGGGATCCCATATAGGGTTTCTCCAAGGGATCCTTCCAGGATTCCATTCTGTAGCCCAAAGGATCGTAAGTACCTATATAGTAGAATGTAGGATTTGCTATTATGATGTAGGGAAGTACCCCCCCATAACCCCAAAGGGTCCCAGTATTAATATGGTAGCTACTTTGTAGGTATTTGGGCCCCAAAAGTATATACTATACTATAACTTGGACCCTTTGGGTTAGGACCCTTGGGGTAGGGTTAAACTGGGATTGCAGTTGCGCAGGACGTGGTCTCCTCTTTGAGACAGGGCGAGGTGCCGGGACTTGAGAGTTTAGGGGTCTGACGGTCTAGGGTTGGAAATGTTGACGGTTTAGGGTTTTGGGTGGGGATCGATGGTTAAGAACTTCGACCTAAACCCTAAACCCCAAACCCTAAACCCTCAGAGTTTAAGGGCTTAGGAGAATTTTTTCACGGGTCTAGGGGAGGTTGGTTGAAGCCGGGAGCAATGCACCACCAGTCTGCATGGAGTCGCTGTTGATGAAGCCCTGAACCCAAGACCTGGATTAGGACTTACTTTGTATTTTATGTATGGTGTAATCTGTATAAAACTGTATATTACTCCTTGTATGTCATATACTATCTCAGTTTTTGTATAATGCAAATATGATAAAAAAAAGCTGTTTGAAACATTGTATATGACTCGTTATATATTATACACTATCTTGGCTTTTGTATACAGTAATGCAAATATGATAAAAACTGTATAAATTAGTGTATATTACTCGTTATATGTTATATAATATCTTGTTTTTTGTATACAATGATGCAAATATGATCAAAATTTAAAATCTGTATAAAATATTGTATAATTCTCGTTATACATTCTATGCTATCTTTTTTGTACACAATAACGCAAATATGATTAGAAAGCTGCATAAAATATTGTATATGACTCTTTAGATATCATATGCTATCTCTTTTTTGTATATAACATATTGCAAAAAAGAGATTATATACATCAGGGCTTACAGTGGGTTCGGAGTCTCCATGTTTGGTGTTGCAGGGCCGCGTTTTTTTCGGGTGGAGGGCCACGAAGCTACCATGAGGGTAGTTCTGTAAATTAGGCTCCCTCTTTAGGGTGTGGGTTTAGGGGATTAGGGCCTCGAAGCTACCATGAGGGTAGTTCTCTAAAGTAGGGTCCCTCTTCAGGGTTTGGGTTTAGGGGTTTAGGGTTTCGGGTTTAGGGTTTAGGGTTTCTCTTTAGGGTTCCTGACAGGGATGTATAAGGGTTTCTGTATGGTTTCTGTCAGGGTACTCTGATGGCCCTTGTAACCAAAATGGTACGGCACCTTTATGAACAAGAATCCCCAAAAGGATCCCAACTTAAAGACAACGCTGTCTAATTGTCCGAAGCAGTTGGTACAGGGCCTCAGTAGTGATAAACCCTAAACCCTAAACCCTAAACTTAGTGACCAGTATACCAGTAGTAAGTAGTACACATGCTCAAAAGCCCTCAGCCCAGCTGTTCAGTCCAATATTAGCTACCCTAAACCCAAAACCCTAAGCCCTAAAACATCTTAAGCCCTAATCCCTACACCCTAAACTAAACCCTAAACAACCTCAAGCTCTTGATCCCTACACCCCGCCCTAAACAACCTTAAGCCCCAATCCCGACACCCTACCGCCCGAAACAACAACCTGAAGCCTTAATCCCTACACCCTACCGCCCTAAACAACCTCAAGCCCTAAACTTAAACCCCGAAAACCCGAAACAACTTCAAGCCCAATAAACCTTAAACCTAAACCCTAAGCAACAAGGTGCCTTAAAGGAGCCCTAAACCCTATTGAACCCTAAGGTTCCTTGAAGGAGCCCTAAACCCTAAACCCTAAGCAGCCTTACACAGCCTTAAACCCTGAGCCTGCAGTTTGCCTCATCCCGACTTGTTGCAGCCATTGCGTGGCAGGGCTGGGTTTTCGAAGATCGGGAGCCCTCGACCTTACCCTCAGTATGCTCATAACGGTTTAGGGCTTTAGGGTTTTAGGGTTTAGGGTTTAGGGCCATAGAGTAAAAAACACTGGCTCCAAAGTAGCTAGCTACATAGGGATGACCTTGAGGCCAAAGTATATACTATTTGGGTACATGGACCCTTCGGGTTATGGACGAAACGAAGCCTAAAAGGGCTGAAGGTTCAGATGCTAGATACCTTCTAGGGCTTTAGGGAATCGTAGTATAAGGCACAAGGGCGGTATCGTAATCATAGTATAGGGTATAGGCGGTCTCGGGCCCCTACGTTGAAGAGGTGATTTGGTCTTTAAGGGATCATGAGTGCGGAGTCCTGCAAGGGCCATGTCCCAAAGCCGGAGTTTCCCGTCCCTACGTGGCACGACGACGTTTTCACATCACTTCTCGAACGACTACGAACAGAGCACGAGTTTCAAGTGAGTACCTTAGTTCCCCACTACCCAACCTTTAAACTGTTTTCTGTTATTATATATAATTTAGTAGTAATCTGAAAGTTTAACTTTTTCCCTTGGCGTATCGGGGAAGTAAGGTACTTTGAGCATCAAGGTTGCGGAGCTCGAAACTAAACTGGGCAATGCAACGCTACAGCAAGACGAAGGCTCTGCACCTCGAGACGCGGCCGTAAGTGCCCCTTCTCCTGTGTGGAAAGAGCATGGCACCACGAAGACTTCGCCTCCGAATGAAGTTTCTCTTACAGCAAGTGAGGCTTCACAATTCTTCCATCTTGGCATTCACAAGCAGAGCGGCTGGGGGGCTGCCTTTGGTAGATATCGAAGCTTTGTGCAGCGCCCGGGATTTGAGATGTTCTTTGCGAGCGTGATCGTCGTGAACACCATGGTGATGGCAGTGGATGTACAGGTTGTTGGCATCGACATCGGTGCGCACCTTCAGCTACTAGGTTGTTCAGTGGTTTCCTATTTTAGTATAACTGTCCCGCAAAGCTCCCTACCTTTTCCAAGTTTCTCAAAAGCCCAGGTTTGCGTCATATCAGCCAACAGCTGTAACTACACCTTGGGTGCGGCCTATGATCCATGCCTGCGATTGGTTTTGTGGTGTCGCCTTCACCATCGAGATACTGATGAAGTGCGCAGCAATGGGTCTAGGCTTCTTCAAGGACCCCTGGAACTGGATTGACACCACCATTCTCTGCTGTTGGTACATAGATGTCGCGGACAGCGGTCTTATCCCCATAAACGCGTCGCTGCTGCGCTTGCTGCGGCTCTTGCGTCTATTGCGCTTGCTTAGGCTCGTTCGAGTTATAAAGGTTTTCGACTCATTGTACCTCATCACAACGGCCTTGAAGGGCAGTGTTCTGATATTGACCTGGGCCTGCGTGTTGCTGCTCGTCTTACAGGTGCTAGCTGCTTTGCTCTTGAACCAAGTTCTCTTTGCCATGTACTTCTCCAACGACAGATATCCCATCAATGAGCGGCTGCAGGTCTTCGCATATTTCGGGACCTTTACTCGGTCCATGCTTTCAATGTTCGAGATAACACTGGCTGACTTCCCAGAAGTTTGCAGGCTGTTGACTGAAAATGTGTCGGAATGGTTTCTTGGCGTTCTTCTGGTTGGCTCTTAGGACCTTAACTTTTTGGGTTTCTATATAACCATAAAAAGGAGACCAGATGTTTAACTTTTTGTAGGGTTCAGAGGGCAGCCAAGGTTTATGCTTGTCTGCGTTGCTCACAAACTGATCATCGGCTTTGCAGTGGTCAGCGTCATCAACGGCGTCTTCATCGAAGAGACCTTCAAGGTGGCTGCATCGGACAATTTCGTCATGATGCGGGCGAAGGAAAAGACAGCTAGAACTCATGAGTTGAAGATGATGCAGCTGTTTCTTGGCCCACGTGTGTTCCCAAAGGGTCCAAGTTCTAGTACAGTATCTCGGGCCAAAATACCTACAAAGTCGCTACCGCAGATTTTTACTTGGACCTTTTCGGGTTGTCTCAGGGGCTGAGTAGGTAACCTTTAACCTTTTGGGGCTTTTATGATCCTACTATAACTCAAAAGGTTAACCTTTTTGGGCTGGGGTACTCAGCCCCTAAGTTGTTAGGGACACAGCTGAGGTTTCTACAGGCTGACATCGATCAAGACGGTCTCGTCAGCAGGGAGGAGTGGCGCAAGCTCCTGAGCCATCCAGCCGTCCAGTTGTGGATCGGCTCGATGGATTTAGATGCAGAGGATGCTTGGCGGTCCTTCAGAAATATTCTTGTATCAGAATTTCAAGGGGTTATTGAACCAGTTTGTTGGGTCTAATCGATAGATAGACTACGTAGACCGTTCTTGAGCATCGGTTCTTCAACGTCGATGTTAGTTCTCATGCAGCAGCGCATGTTTCGAGTTCCTGAGAGCTTCTAAGACCAGCTCAGGATACGGATGGTCTGTATGACCTCATCCGTGACGACATCCATGACGGCAGACTACAAGGCCTGACGATGGACGAGCTCGTCAGGGGCATGGGTCGACTGAAAGGAACAGCCCGGAGCTATGACATGCAGCTGCTCCTTCGACAGGTGGGCTCTTTGATGAATCACGTGGAGAGGCTCAATCGCGGAGTCACTGCGGGCAAGCACGCCGAGCCCCTTCCCGTTGTCCACGCAGAAGACGTCGGGAAGGAAGGCCAGGCTAGGCAGTTGATGCAAGGAGTCGCCTGGCGGTAGCACAGAAAGCTTGTGTACTCCGGCCCGAGCCATTTCAGGACATGACATATCTGACTTTAAGTTATGCCAAGCGTCCTGCTGATCCTATCCTACCCCGAAAACGACATGACGAGCAATTTCGCATCGTCCTTCCTTCCTGATGATATTGCAAAGGTTTGCAATGAAAGTTCCCCACTGTTCAGGACCGTAAGTGCCCATACCTTCCAATATCCCTGAGTCAAGGAAGATACCTTAAATCATATTAGGGATCCTACTATCCCCGAAACCCTAAACCCCTATAAACCCTAAACAATGAACCCGAAACCCGAAGCCCTAAACCCTAAACCCTAAACCCTCAACCCTAAACCCTACACCCTAAACCCTAAACCCCTAAACCCTAAACCCTAAACCCTAAACCCTCAACCCAACGCAGCTTCAGCAGAGCCAGGCAGCCAGGGTCCTGGAGCTCGCTCTCAGGCCTTTGCAGGGTTCGGGTTTAGAGTTTCGGAGTTTAGGGGGTTTGGGTTTGGAGTTTCGGGTTGGTTTAAAGTTGAAGGGTTTAGGAGTTAGGGTTTAGGGGTTTAGGGCTTGTGGGCGAATTACTGTAAGGATCTCACATGTCGCAAGGACCACATAATTAGGTATCTGGGTTTCGGATAGTAACTATGTAGGTTCCGATGTGGAAGAGTGCATGCTTATTGGGTACTTGGACAATTAGGGGATAAGCCCCAAGGGTCATATTCTGGTTTGGGTAAGTAGCCCCGGAACGGTACCTAGGACTCTTTGGGAAGGTCTATTGTTTCCAGTTTACATGGAGTCTAAGGGTTTTTGGAGTTAGGGAATACGGCTGCTGATATAAATCCTGCGTTGCCCATAAACAGGAATCTACCACAATTCTCAGAGTTTAGGGTCCTTAAGGTCATGCAGGATTTATGTCATCCACAGTAGTTCTGGTTTTTGGTTAAGGGCTGGGAAATGGTGTTGCTATACAGGGTTACTTGCACGGCTACTATATGGGCGGGCATGCCCTCTCCATGCGATGCATCCGGCGCTGGCGCGGTGGAGTTCGTACTAGCACAGAAAAAATAAACGAAGACTGACATGAGCAGCAAGATATATGATCAGTCAGTATGCTGATCAAGAACTTTAGTGAAACAAGCAAACTAACTATGGACCTGTAAGCTTCAAATTGAGATTAAGCTCGAGTTTCAGCCTGTCTTGTCTTCTTTCATCCCCTAGCCGGCTGCGCCCACAAGGGGGGGGGGCATCGAATTTAATGCAGGGTTTATAGGAAGATTGGGCAAGGTTGAAATTCGGTTTTCGTACTCTCATCTCTTTGCGGATAATGCTTTAACTCCACGTACGCGAACAGCTCCGCTCCACCCTCAACCCTACGCCCAAAAAACCCCAAGCTCCTTTATAACGCCCGAAACCCTAAACCCTCCAAACCCTAAGCCCTACTCATAGTCTCCGTGTTGTTGCTGTTGGGGGCTACCTTTTAGGATCTTTAATTTCGAATAGGTTAATCCAAAAAAAGGAACTACACTGGAGACTACAGGTAAAACCCTAAACCCTAAACTTTACGTTGCCGACAGCAGCCTTCCTGCGAGGACGCTCGTCGACCGGCGTGCCAGGAAAGAAGCTCTTTGCCCCCTCGAGGTCGCTCTGCAGGGGTGTAGCTTAAGAACCCAAAACCCACTTTTTTGTAGGTTCTTATTATAAACCCTAATATGGGATTTATGGGGACCCTACAGAAAGGTAGGTTTTGGGTTCTTAAGGTAGCTACTTGAAAGGTTTAGGGCTTATGGGGCGGCTAGGGTGCAGGGTTTAGGGTTCAGTAATCAGTGGCGATTAGGGCTCCATTAAGGGTTCGACAGGGCCACTTTAAAGGTGTAGGGCTTCCAGAGTCGGGGGTTAGGGTTTGGTGGGGATGGGGTCTCCTTCAAGGGCTCCAAAGAGCTACAATACGCACGTATGAAGGGGTCTGGGGTTTAGAGCTTCGGGGGATGAGGGTTCCTTAAAGTTTAAGGGGCTTTAGAGGGTTCGTTAGAAGTTTAACGGATTCTGACAGGGTTCCCTAAACTTAGGGGTTTCTAGAGGGTTACTAGACAGGTTTACGGGGAAACGGTTGCGAAGGAGAAGCGGTTTACGGTGTAAAAAGCGGCGGCATGTGGTTTCTATAGGCCCTAAGCCCTAAACTTGCCCTAAACCCTAAACCCTACATCCTATCATAGGTGTGGTGCCCAAAACATGGTTCGAGGAGGTTTGGGGCTTGAGGGTCTACGGCTTTTAGGTTTTAGGGTTTAGGGCTTGTTTGCAGTTCGAAGCCATTGCATATCAGGCAGCCGGCTTTACGGTGATCGCAATGTATGATCTTGCCTGGTTTGCAATGTTAAAGCCTAGCCTCCCAAGACCCCAAACAGTGCTTGTAGGGATTATAGGGCTCAAGTTAATGTAGGACCCTTAATAATTAGAATAAGGTTCTGGGGGTTCCGGATTATAATTGTAGTATAAGAATACCCAATATCCTGCTCTAGCTATTCAGGCCCCTATATTATAGGGTTTCATTATGCTTTTGATCTTGTCATGATCATCGCACCTTATAGCTGCCGCAGCTCATGTCTTATGTAGCTCCAATCGTACCATATTGTCCCCACGACTACGTCTACTGGTGCTCTATGTATACTTGTAGCCGTTATGTTGTAAGGAGCGGCTGGCAAGATGATTCTTCTTCAGGTAGCAGTAGAACTTCGAGCATCCTTCCCCGTGGCCCCCCTGAAGAAACACGGATCTCCCAATGAGTTTCTATTAGAATTTATTGCAAGTCACCAAACTCAAAGCACAAAGCCCGTCTGCTGGTGCAGGAGCCAGTTCTTGACGTCACCAGTTGCATGGATCCCAGAACGTTACATCCAAAGCCCTCGCCATAAGTGCGGATTGTTTCAAGGGCCCACCCGAAACCCTAAACCCCACACCCTTAGACCGGAACCCTTATCCCGAAAGCGCATCCCAAAACCCTATACACTCTAGAGCTATAGGCCCTAAAACTGCGAACCCTAAGCTGCCACGCCCTAAACACCCAAACCCTATGATGACCGAAGCCCGGCATGAGCATGTTCAACTCTAACTGTAGTCTCCAGTGTAGTTCCATTTTTTGGTTTAACCTATTCTATATTAAGGATCTTAAAAGGTAGCCCCCAAAAGGAACTGCAATGGAGACTATAGGTAGACCAGCCGTCCTGCAGTCTATGGGTTCAGTCTTGCTTTCGTCAAGCTTTAGGGCTCTATCGGTTTCCTTGCCCCTAAACCCTAAACCAGCCATTGCACTTAAAGAAAAAAACTAAACCCTAAACCCTAAACCCTAGGGATTCGGTTTTGGCACCATACCCCTGACGGTCTAGGCCACCAAGATGCGGGCTGAGGTCTATGTTCCCATACTTTGTAGTGAATAAGGTTTTGGGTTTAGGGGTTCGGGGTTTAGAGTTTATGGTCGGGCTTAGAAGTTTAGGGTTTAGGGTTTAGGATGTAGGGTTTAGGGTTTGGGGTTAGGTGTTTGGTTTTTCCTTGGCGTTCTTCTGGTTGGCTCTTAGGACTTTAACCTTTCTGTTTCTATATGAACTATAGTAAGTAGGCTAAAAGTTTAACTTTCAGGAGGGGTTCAGAAGTCAGCCAAGAATATTGTGAAGACATGGAGCACCTATCCGCAACGCTTGAAACTGCCCTAGACCTTAAACCCAACACCCTAAACCCTAAACCCTTAACCCTAAGCCCTAAACCCTAAACCCTAAACCTTAAGCCCTAAACCCCTAAACCCTAAACCCTAAACCCCAGGTGGTCGTACTCTGCATCCTGACCTGAGACTCCCCGCGCATGAGATCCAACTCTGCCAGGTAGAAACGGGAAGACTTGTGCTATAGGGTTTAGGGTTCAGGGTTTGGGCTCTAGAGGAATGTGCCTTAAGATTTAGGGGTTCCCGTCATGTGATTGCATGTCTAGGCCTTCAGATTGTGTTGGGCCATAAATACTATAAACCTGGAAGGTAACCTGACTGCTACTCTTACGGAGGCCTCGAAGCCATGTTTGTCCTGCCATACGAAACGCCCTAAATGCAGGGGCCTGAATAATGAGTAGTATCGTCGGTAAGGCGACTATGCTACAATATGCCTCAACATTCCTTTCTAAAAATTCATGTCGGCCAGTATATTGCTGGTACCAGAAGGGTTCCCACAGGCATTCTTTAGGGTTCCGTTGCAGGTCATCAGGGTTCCACAATTAATTTTTGCAATAACATGCCTCAGAGGTAAATTGTCGGAAGTACCAGCAGTATCCCACTTTCGTGGCTGTACTGCTCTGCAAGACCCCACAAGAGAGCCAGAATTCAGACAGGGGATACTTTGGGGTTTGTGGTTCAGGGTTTAGGGTTTCAATGCTTAGCTGTTAAACCCTCAACCCTAAACCCTAAACCCTGAAGTTAACAAAAGCTCCCAGAAATTCTTCATTCCTCAACACACCACTGAACTCGAATTGAGGTTTGGGCCTCGGCGCAGATACTGAGATGGCGAAGGTCTGAGATCCGGGGGTTCGTGCGGGGGGGCTTTAAAGGGTGGGGGGGGTAATGCTGAAGCGGCCCTCCACGGCCTGTCGTGTGCTTTTATATTGCCCCGCATCCATCCGTGTGTGGGTATATATATATATATATATGGGTGGTTGTCAAAATTATGGTCCCTTTTGGGGTCCTTATTATATATATTACGGCACCTATTATTTCGGATACCCCACAAGGGACCATAATTTTGACAGCTACCCATATATATATATATATGTATCCGTCTATATCTATGTCAGTGTATGTGTATATATACATGCATACGAGAGAGAGCGAGAGAGAGAGAGAGAGAGAGAGACAGAGAGAAAGAGAGTAGAGCCGACCATGCACACCTGATCAGACATACATGAACCACCGCATATGTGCTAGCCAAAGATGGACTGCCCAAAGGGTCCAAGTTAAGGTATAGTATACACTTTTGGCGTCCACAAACCTACAAAGTATCTACCATATGAATACTTGGACCCTTTGGGCTAGTGCTCTTCATGATAATGATCCACGTGGCTTGGCATGGAACAGACTTGCTTGCATCTGCATACATGCCTACGCTGACACTCAGTTCATCTGATTTTGTCACGAGGTATGGCATATCATAGTACATAATAGTGCATTATAGTATATTTTAGTATATTAGTGTATATGCCAGTATATCATAGTAGATTAGAGTATGTGACTACCCATGAGAGGCCAGTAGAGGACCACCAGAGCCCTTGCAACACAGCAGAGTATCCTATACCTATATCCTTATATCCAAAGAAGCAGAAGCCCTAAACCCTAAACCCCAAATCCTAAATCCTAAACCCTGAACCCTAAGTACAACCCTAAACCTAAACCTAAACCCTAAACCCTGAAACCTCAGTAAACCCCAAACCCTAAACCCTGAACCCTAAGGAAACCCCTAAACCGAAAGCCCCAGCGCGAGGTTCCCCTCGGCATCGCCCTGGGCGCCGCTGCCAGCGGCGCCTTCAAAGCGGCTGCGATGGAACTCCAAGGCTGCTCTTTTTAGGGTTTAGGGGTTGAGGGTTAGTATAGGGTTTGGGGTTTAGGGTTTAGGGTTTAGGGCTTAGGTTTAGGGTTTAGGGTTAGTATAGGATTTTAAGGTTTAGGGTTTAGGGTTTGAGGTTTAGGGTTTGGGGTTTACTTGGGGTTCTTCTGGTTGGCTCGTAGGGCTTTAACCTTTTGGGTTTCTATACAACTCTAATAAGGAGACTAAAAGTTTAACTTTTTGGAGGGGTTCAGAAGTCAGCCAAGGCTTCCTAGAGAGCCTAATACCCCTTAATTAAGGCTTAGGGTTTAGGGTTTAGGGTTTAGGGTTTGAGGTTTAGGGTTTAGGGTTTAGGGTTTAGGGTTTAGGGTAATTCAGGGTTTAGGGTGTAGGGTTTAGGGTAATATTCAGGCTGCTTTCTACCCAAAGACTCCAATATCCCTGGGAATATACCTTAAAGGTATAGTAGGATCCCTAATATGATTTAAGGTATATTCCTTAATAAAGGGGGTTTGGAAACTCCGGGTAGAGAGCCCAATACCCCCTTAAGTAAGGTTTAGGGTTTATAAGGGTTTAGGGTAATATTAAGGCCGCTACAACTTAAGGTACATATTCCTTATTTAAGAAGTATTGGGTTCTCTGGGTTGGGGTTTTGGGGTTTTGGGTTTTGGGGGGTGCTCTTGAGGGTTTAAGGCTTAGGGGCCTTAATAGTTAGAATAGGGTTTTGGGTCCCATTATACTCTAATTATATTTTAGGGGCTTGAGAGTTTATTGCTTAGGGGTTTGGGGTTTTGCGGGGTTTCGGTTTGGGTCTTGGGGTTTTGGGTTTACGGTTGAGAGTTTAGGGTTTAGGGTGTAGTGTAATTAGGGTTTTGTCATCTTACAAGCCTGTACTGAAGGGCTCAGGGGACTTAACTACTAAGATGGGCCTTGTAAGTCCCCTTCATGGGGCTATCGGTTTAGTTTAGGGTTTAGGGTTTAGGGTTTAGGGTTTAGGGTTTAGGGTTTAGGGGGTTTGGGGTTTTAGGTTTTCCTAGTTGCACTCGTACTTGTAACCGTACGTTCTCGGTCCCTTGAACCCTTTTGACTAGGGGTCAGCAATTGAGGAATGTACCTTCAGACTTAGCAGGGGTTTGGGGTTTAGAATTAAGGGTCAAAGTACACTATCATCGTAAATTAAGGGCAACTGCCATGAGCTAAGCCATGTACGTTTAAACACGCGATAACAGCCCTGTCGGGTATGAATTGCAAGGTAGTTGTGTAAATTTTATTGGTCTCTCCGTGAGCATGTCAGAATTCGAACCGACCCCTAAACCCTTAAACCAAACCCTAAACCCAAAACCGTTAAACCCTAAACCCTAAACCCTTAAACCCAAACCTCCTAAACCCAAAAAAGCCCGAAACCCGAAACCGTCTAAACCCTAAACGCCCTTTTCAGCCCTTAGCTCGACAACCTCTTCTCGCACAATGTACCAAAATCTGGAAATCTGGGTAGAGCCCAGAACTGGGAACAACAAACCATCGAGTGAAAACCCCGCATACATACACCCGTGCGAAACGTTTTTGTTGTACAGTGTATTATCCTGATGAAGGCTCAAAATACCCCCAAAAATCCTTAGAAAGTCCCAAAGGGTCCAAGTTATGGTAGAGTATATATTTTGGGGGCCCAAATACCTACAAAGTAGCTACCATATTACCCTAAACCCTAGACCCCTAAACCCTAAACTTCAACCCCAAACCATAAAACCCTAAACCCTAAACCCTACCGTATTAATACTTGGACCCTTTGGGAGTATGGTCTTTGGGTCCAAGCCTTGAACTATGAATCCTTGAGCCTGAGCCTTAGGGTACCTTAACCTACCAAAACCTACTTTGTTGTAGGGTCCCTGTAAATTCCTTACTAGGGTTTAGAATAAGAACCTGCAACAAAAGTAGGGGTCTGGTAGGTTAAGGTATGTGTTAGACTCTGGAAAAAAAGGTTTAGGGTTTAGGGTTTAGGGCACCCTGCAAGTCCTTTCTAGAGGCTTTATTGGCCGCAGGTACGCAGGAGGATGCCGCCACGTTCTGGCGCATGAGCGAGGCCCGGCAAAAGGAACTGTTACCGACAGGCTTTCCCCTAAGGGCCCTAGGGCTGCAAGTCTACAAACAGTACCTACTTTCGGGCTCAAAGTCGATCCCTAAACCCTAAATCAAACCCAAAACCTAATAAGCAGTACCTACTTTCGGGCCTACAGTCGATCCCTAAGCCCTAAATCCAAAACCCAATGAGCAGTACCTACTTTGGGCTATTTGGGAGGTCCAGGGTTCAGGAAACCTTACCTGAACACCAATGGATATATGATATACCTCAACGCACCAGAACCTACTTTTTGTAGGGTCCCTATAGATCCCATATGGGTGGTTGTCAAAATTATGGTCCCTTTTTGGGTCCTTATTATAATACGGCACCTATTATTTAGCGTACCCCAAAAGGGACCATAATTTTGACAACTACCCATATAGGGTTTGTCATAAGAACCTACAAAGAAGTGGGTGGGCTTTGGTAGGTTATGGTATCGGTTTAAGGACTCAAACCCGGAGTTCATAAGAATGAACACTCGGTTTAGGGGTTTAGGGTTTAGGGTTTAGGGTTTAGGGTTTTAGGGTTTAGGGGTTTAGGGTTTTAGGGTTTAGGGTTTAGGGCTAATCCCTGATACTAAACCTCCTAAACCCGAAGGCCCCCCCCCCCCTAAGAAGGTAGACGTTTTCGAGTCTAACCCCCAAAAGGATCTAAAAAAATAGATCCCTTAAGGGGGTTCATATAAAGTACCCTTTAGTAGTTAGGGTCCCTAAACCCTAAACCCTAAACCCTAAACCCTAAACCCTAAACCCTAAACCCCAAACCCTAATTAGTTTTTTAGGAAACTGGACCCGAACCCTGATCTCCCCTAAGCTTTTAGGGCTCAGGCTTTAGAGGTCGAGTTTGGCAGAGTCTGGCTTAGGGTTAGGGGTTTAGGGTTTAGGGTTTAGGGTTTAGGGTTTAGGGTTTAGTGTTTAGTCTGCAGTTCTCTGTTTGTGGCTGGGCCCGCTTTTATAGAAGCCAGAGAGTTGGAACATTTTTCTCCTCCTGCCCATAAAGTCAGGTATAAGGGATCCTGGCACTAATCATCCTAAACCCATGCTCCAAGTTTCTGGGACGCTCCCTACCCACAAGTGCCGCTAACAGAATGTTCGCAAGAATCTCACAGGTGTCGCTCACAGAATTCTCATGGACCTGTCCCCGACTCACAAGTACCGCTCCTAGAATGGCACACACTCAGGGAGGGAGTAGGTAACCTTTAACCTTTTGGGGTTTATATGATCCTACTATTATTCAAAAGGTTAACCTTTTTTGGGCTGGGGTACTCAGCCCCTAAGAGTACCGCTCCTAGAATGGCACACAAAAACTCGCACAGGAATCTCAAGCAAATACATTCCCCACATCCCACAGCTTGCAAGGCAATGGAGCTCCTAACCCGAAGCCCTGTAAACTCTAGTTTAGGGTTTAGGGTTTAGGGCTTAGGGTTTTGGGTTTTGGGTTTAGGGTTTAGGGTTTAGGGTAAAGCCTAAAATCAAAAGAAAACCTTGTAAGCCCCAAAAGACTCTACACCCTGAACGGTAAGGCCCTACACCCTAAAGCTCAAACCCTAAACGCATAAGCCCTAAAACCCTATGCATAGGGCTAGAGGGGTTTAGGGTTTACAGCCTAAACCATAAACCCTATACCCTAATACGTCTAGGGTTTGTTTGGGATTTATGGGTATCCGCATTCAGGAGCTAAGTAGCCCAAAAGCCTTACATAGTATGGTCTTTGAGCCCAAAACCTTGAAAAAAGGAGCCCTAACCCTAATAACCCAAAGCCCCTGGGCCCTAAAACCCTAGACACCGTACCCCTAAACCCTATAGACCCTAAAC
>CAJNDV010035931.1:0-20182 GCA_905221635.1 Symbiodinium sp. CCMP2456
CAACTGGGCTTGAAACGGAAGTTTGTTTATTCGAAAATGACAGTTGCTGGGCTGTGGGCTTGAAATGGAAATTGGTTTATTCGAAAAAGCAAGTCCGGATGGCCAACAGCAACAAGGCTGGACTGACTGGGCTTGAAACGGAAATTGGTTTATTCGAAAATCACAATTGCTCGGGCTGTGGGCTTGAAATGGAAATTTGTTTATTCGAAAAAGCAAGTCCGGATGGCCAACAGCAACAAGCAATTTCTATTTATCACTTTCTTGAGGGTTTAGGATTTAGGGTTTAGGGAGGTAACCATACGTATATTTACTTATAACCCCAATTAAGGGACTTATAACCTTACTTACTAAGGCCCATGATTCTCCAAGTACAGTTCTAAAGCGGTGAAGACTGTAGGCAGGGCTCGACCCCTAAACCCTAAAGCCTAAACCCTAGACCCTAGAACCCTAGAGCCCCGTAGCCCTAAAGCCTAAACCCAAAACCCTGAATCCTAAATCCTGAACCCCAGAACCCTAAAGCCTGAATCCTAAACCCTAGAACCCGTAACCCTAAAGCTTAAGCCCTAAACCCTGAGTCCTAAACCCTAGAATCCTTAGCCCTTAGCCCTAAAACCCTAAACCCTTCATTTCAGACTAGGCTTGTCTCGCCTTTGCTTCGAAGGGCCCTTCAGCTTCGGCTGAAGGGTACACTTCGGACGTGGTGTGACGGGGGTTTAGAGTTTAGGGTTTAGGGTTTAGGGTTTAGGGTTTAGGGTTTAGGCTGAAAGCAGAGCATTTGGTGTGTAGAACAAACCTTGCAGCCTTCCCAATGCTTCGACACTGTCTCGCAGCCCCAAGCCCTACATCCAAATCCCTAAGCCCCTAAACCCCTAAACCCTAAACCCCATTAAACCCTGAACCCTAAACCCGAATCCCTAAACCCCTAAACCCCTGCCCTAAACCCAAGACTCCGCCCTCGGCCCCTGTCATGTAGTCATGTAGGCACATTCGCGCGCCGTGGCCGCTGGGCGTGGGACTCAGCTCCGTGGCACTTATCACCATTTCCTAGCACCTGAAGCCAAAAGGGCCTTCAAAAGGGCTTTCCTATCGTATAATATGTTTAAGATACTTCGGTTCTGGTCTAGTCTAGTACTGGTACACTATACGACATTACCTAGGCTTTGGGCTGGCTGGCTAGAGAAGCACCAGTAGTCAGTAGTCACAATCTTTCTTCACTGCAATGATGCCACGAGAATAAAAAGTTAGGTCCTAGTGGTATTCGTACTGGTGGTATTTAAGTCTAGGACATGTTCAGGTGGGTAGTTACAGTTATAGGGGCCTTTATAGAAGGTCTATTTACCTTATAGAAGCCTTGTAGAAGGTTTATATACCCTAAACCCCCCACCTGTAGTTGCCTTTAATTAAGTCCTCAGGATGCCCTTTACATGGGGTTTAGGGTTTAGGGTTTAGGGTTTAGGGGCTGCAGTCTTCAAGAAGGGCGACCAGTAGATCTCGCTCTGCTGAAGATATCTCCCTCAGACGTGCAAGTCGTCTCGCCATCCTACACCCTAAACCCCAAGCCCCGAGCCCTAAACCCTAAGCAAAACCCCTAAAGCCCCAAACAGTGACAGTCATCATGGCCTTGAATTGCAACCAAGTGGCAACGACTAGCACTATGATCAAAATGCTAGCAAGAATAAGAGCTGGCCTTCACAAGCATGCACCCCAATATCCTTTACCAAAAAAGTTAAAGCCTACAGTCCGAAGCCCCACCTCACTAAGCCCAAAGTCTAAGACCCTGAAACCCTAACACCTTAATTCCCTGGAGTAACCTCCAGAAAGCTGAGGATGATTACTGCTAGGATTCCCTCGACTTTACCTCCAGGTCATCAGGGTCATGAGGTTGAACCCCCAACTCGAAACCCTAAGCTCGATACCCTACACCAACCCGAAACCCGAAGCCCAAAGCCCTAAAACCCTAAAGCCTAAACCCTAAACCCTAAACCCTAAACCCTGAACCCTAAACCCTAAACCCTAAACCCTAAACCCTAAACCCTAAACCCTAAACCCTAAGCGAGGTCGCAATCCTAAAGCTCATGGACTCCGCGTCTGCTCGAAGGAGCCGTTCTAGGGTTTAGGGTTTAGGGGTTTAGGGGTTTAGGGGTTTAGGGGTTTAGGGTTTTAGGGTTTAGGGTTGAGGGTTTAGGGTTTTAGGCTTTTAGGGTTTTAGGGTTTTGGGTTGAGGGTTTAGGGTTTAGGGTTTAGGGTTTTACTCATTAAGGCCCCTGCATTAGTAGCGGGGTTTGGGTATTTAGGGTCTGGGGGTTTGGTGTTGAGGGTTTAGGAAAGTTTAGGGTTTAGGATCGAGAGAAGGGGCTTGGGGTTTTGAGCTTTGGGGGTCTAGGGGGAATCGATAACTTTGCTGAGCTAGGTTTGTTTTCGAGCAGTGGGAGAGCAGCATCATAGTTCCCTAAACCCGAAACCCTCCCACCTCAAACCCTAAACCCTAAACCCTAAACCCTAAACCGTCCAACGGTGCAGCCTCAACACCGCATAGGCTCTTTCTGAAACCGTATAAAAACCCTTATAAGTCCAAAACCCTGTTGGAAACCCTTCTCCTTTGGAGACGCCCTAGTACCAGCTTTGTATGAACCTGTTTAGTTTAGTAGCCGTATTAAAGAACCCTAAACCCTAAACCCTAAACCCTAAACCCTATTTACTGAGGCTTTCCAAGCTTCCCTAGAGCTTCGTCCTGGGAGGCTGTGCAGTGACAGCCGCGGAGAGTCTGCGGGGCAGCCCGGAGTAGGGTTTAGGGTTTAGTTTTAGGGTTTGGGGCTTCGGGTTTGGGGGTAGTTTCGGGTTTGGAAGTTGCTGTTCGTAAGAGGGGCTCTCTGGCCTTAAAGGGCGTTGAAGGGTGTGAGGGTTTTTTGATTGAGCTTTGTTGCTTTAGGACTTTTTGAGGGTTTTTTGATTTATCCACCCATGGTAAGGTTATACATGGGTGAGGAAGGAAGCACACCCGAGGTTTGAAGTTGAGGGCAGAGCGTGTGTCCGAAGCCGTCACCGTAGCTGATCAGGTGTAGCTAGAGCGGTTGCCAACCTCTATAGGCTTTAGATGTAGCTAGCTAGTGCTTGTGGCCCAATGTAGTGATCCGAAGCGCCTCCTTGTGTTCTTCTATACGATACTGCGCTTGTGGGCCTTCTCTTCTTGATGGCTGAGGCTCTACTCAGTGCCCTCAGCCGCGCTGCGAAGTGGCAGCGCGCAGCGCAACTCCTGGGGAAGACGCCCGGCAAAAAGGCCGGAGACAGTAGGATCCATCATTGTAAGCATCAAAGGGAACCGTAAAGGGTTTGTGCCTTTGGGGGATGAGGATTTTTGACAATCCGTACTCAGGATCTACGGCAAAGGTTCAGGGTGAGTGATGTTCAGGGGGGTGTTGGGATGCAGGTGAGACGACGGATGAAGGAGTGCAGGTGACAGTGACCCAAACTGCCACACAAAAACCCAGCGTGTCTCGACGCCCCAAAGCAATACCGGCAATACCCTTTGTGTAGGCATTGAGCTGAGTCTGACTTGTGCGACAAACCCCAGTCCTACAACCTCGCCACGTATACTACAATCCACCCCGGCAAGAGCAAGAAGCCCAACTCAAACCTGTATAGGCTTTGGCAAGTTCATCCGGATTCTGTCGTTCCGCATGGCATGTCAGCGGGTTGTTTTGTAGGCCTTCATAGACGTTCATGGGGTTTAAGGCTGAGAGCCCTAGAGCTCAGAAGTTTCGGATTTGGGATCCGGTTCGGTGTCTACGGTGCCGGAAGGCTCTTGCACGGTTTGGGGTGACAGGTTTCTGATGACCTCCACAGTCTCAGCCTTAAGCAACAAATGAACCGTAAACCCCAAACCCCCAACCCCTAAACCCTCAAGCCCTAACGCCTACACCCTAAACCCCTAAACCCTAAATCCCTAAACCTCTAAACCCTGAATCCTAAACCCTACCCAGAGAGCCCAATACCCTTTAATTAAGGAATTTACCTTAAACTACAATATTAAGCCCCCTATAATTTAAGGTATATTCCTTAATGAAGGGTATTGGGCTCTCTGCGTAAACCGTAGAAGGACGGCGCCTCGTCGACGATCAGTGCCGCCCTGGGAGCTTGTGGAACTGCAGCGGCGTGGGAGGTCCGGGTCGCAGGGCTGTTCTTCTCCCTGGTTTAAGGTTAAACGGTTTAGGGTTTAGGTTTTAGGGTTTAGGGTTTAGGGTTTAGGTTTTAGGGTTTAGGGTTTAAGGGTGAGGGTGTAGGTTTTGCAGTTTAGGGTATAGTCTGTTAAAGGTCCCTTCATTGTAGTCCCTATCACACATTCCCCCATTACCTACTGAGAACCGGGGAGTGTTCGCGTTTGGAGGCTTTCAGGTTTGGAGGCTTCTTTCGGTTGCTGGGCTCTGTGTGGTCTTCCTTACTGTGTCTAGCACATTCTCTGGTGGACCCGCAGAAAGGCTTCTGCTATTGAGGGCAACAAAGCTTCAGGTTAACACAAGTCTAGGACATTCTCAGGTGGGTAGTTACCGTTATAGGAGCCTTATAGAAGGTCTAAATACCTTATAGAAGCCTTCTAGAAGCCCTATATACCCTAAACTCCCCAGCTGTAGTTTCCTTTAACTGTGACCGGGCATGGGAGGACTTACTCCGCTCAGTCCTTGGCTGCGGGTTTCTTGTTTGCTTGGGGCTTTGCTGCGATGGTTTCGATTTAGAGACGGCGACAGACAGTGCGACAGTGAGACGAGGTTTTCGTGTGGCTCAGAGACTCAAATACCCCTTAAACAAGGAATATACCGTAAATCATATTAGGGATCCTACTATAATTTAAGGTATATTCCTTCATTAATGGGTATTGGAGTCTCTGGGTGTTTGGTAAATTGCTCTTTGCCGAGCGTCGGACATTCAATGGGGACCTTCAGTCAGGAGCCGGGCCAGCTAGGCACCCCAGGAAAGCTAAGCTGTCCCCAAATCCAACATGCGAAGCCCTAAACCCTAAACCCTAAGCCCTAAGCCCTAAACCCTAGACAATAAACCCTGAACCCTAAACCCTAAACCCTATCCTGAAACATGAATGCTGCCTGCTACTACGACGACTTCGGCTTGTACTGTTGCGATGATGGTTATTGGTTACCAGCATCATGTCAGGGCAGACGTCGCGGTATGCAATTCCGCATTTCGTGGGATCTTGCTCAAAACCTCGAAATACAACCAAACGTCACTATACGGATGTATGGGTTGAAGCTAAGGACCATACCGCGGTTTCAGGCCCCAACTTTAAGTACCTTGTCCTAGCCCGGAAGCTGCGACAGGAAAAAGGAGCGGTGCCAAAGCGTGCGCACTAGCATGCACGGCCCCATCCAAAAAACCCCGAAATACTGAGTCCCTATACAAAAACTCTAACCCTAAACCCTAAACTCCAGAGCCCCTAAACCCTAAACCCCACCTGAAGTAATTACCCTCAACCCTGCGCCCCTGAACGCGTGGCCTCACAAATTGTCTCTACCAGGCGCTCAATTGAGGGCTTCGGGCCTCTACACTAAACCCTAAACCCTAAACCCTAAACCCTAAATCCTACACCCTAAGCCCTAATTTTGTGCAGTCCCCCCGATATTGTAAGGGTCTTGTCTGGGTGCCGCTCTAAGCTCCCTGCAACCTCGGAGCCAGGCCGCCCTGGCCGTATGGGTGCAGGCTCTCATCCGTTGGGATGGATCCGGGATTAGGGTTTAAGGTTTAGGGTTTAGGGTTTAGAGTTGAGGGTGTGGGGTGTCGGGTTCGCGGTTCAGGTCACGGTTTAGGGTTGAGGTTTAAGGGTTCAGGGCTTGATTGACAGGTGATGCTGATAATCATGTGATAAGAAGCAGTGATGTCATCTTCACTGACGATACTGAACACGGGTATAGGCGGTGGCGATTGCGTTGTTGGGACTTCTGATATGCCGACGATCGAGACAACAATGACAATGATGAGTGATGACGGTCAGTACGGCAATAAGCTGCAAAAGTAGTGTCTCTTCGCATAAGCCTGACAAGAATGTAATGACACCTGTAATTGTAGTCTTTCACGGTAGCGATGATAGAAGCAATGCCCTTAATACTGGCAACATTAACACTAGCAACACTAGCCAGAGTGATACGAAGAGTGGAGTAAGAACCATTGCGAGAAGAATGCTGGCCTGAAGCATGTCACCGTCTTGGAGACTGGCGCCACGAAGACGAGCAGCATTAGAAAAGAAAGTTGAGTTGACATCTAAATTTCTTCTTTGCATCTTGTTTGTAGATTGACGAATCTTCTGTTCCGCCAATGTACTCACTAACGTTAGTATTTTCATTGCCATGATCGTGGTGTGGAAGATGAACGTCATCATGATAATCATCTGTATCCACCACCACCACCACCATCATTTTCGCCATCATCATCATCATCATCATCATCATCATCATCCTCATCCTCATCATCATCCTCATCATCATCATCACCATCATCATCACCATCACCATCATCATCATCATCATCATCGTCTCCATCATCATCATCATCAGCAGCAGCATCATCATCATCATCATCATCATCATTGCCATCGTCGACATAGTCGTCATCATGCTACTAGTGTTACTTTGCTCATGTCAAGCTGTAGTCGTCACTGTTTTTTGGCGTGATGTTGGCAGTCTCGTCGCTCCTGCTTGCTCATGGCGGCCGAGGACGAACCTGAAAAGCATCGCATGTATTAGCATCTGATCCAGATGAAGAAGAGACAAAACCGAGGAGAGCAGAACGCTTCAGCGTCTTGATGCTTCGGGAAGGCCACTATATAGCTTTTCTACAGATTTACCGGGATGCTGAGTCTTCTTGCAAAGTCGTGACGTTCCCTTGACCGGTCCTTTGGCTTGACGTTGTCGCTTCGGCGAATCGAAGCCTTCTGCCGCAGTTGTCGCCGGAGATCGTTCTGTTATATAACTGTTATATGTATATAGGGAAAGGGCTTTATTTGGTGATGAGCTGCTCAGGATTCTCAATCTTTCGACTGTTGGGCGCACAGATACTTGGGAGCATGCACTCGCACAGTGGTCTTCGTCGGCTGTTGTTGTGCTCGGAATTCTCTGGGAGCAGCTGGGGAGTTCTTGGCGTGCTTGCGGTTGCATGGGCCAATGCCACCCGAGTCGTACTTGACAGGCCCGCTGGACAACCGGAGTCTATGTTAACGTGTGGATGGGACACGGTGTCGCTCAGTGTTCCTTATCTTGGAGATTGCGGCAAACGACCGAGGATTAGAATCTACGAAAGTTTGCATGTATTAGCATCTGACGCGGATGATGCTGAGAGAAGATGTATGAGGTCGCGTCGAAAAGGCTTTCCGTGTGCAGGTTGATTTTGCTCGGTGTGTTGCATTCTGGCGATGAGACTCATTATTGCTTGCTTACTTCTCGGACCCGTACTCGTGACTGGTGTATGCCGGAAGCTGAAGACTTAACACCATTTTCAAGAGTTTGACGGGCGGAAGTGACACGGTATCGCCCAGTGTTCTTGATCTTGGAGATCGCGGCAAGCGACCGAGGATTAGAATCTACGAAAGTTTGCATGTATTAGCATCTGACGCGGATGATGCTGAGAGAAGATGTATGAGGTCGCGTCGAAACGCTTTCCGCCTGTAGGTGTGGCGGCCGTTAGTGACACTTCATGGCGCTCGCATGTGTTATCATCGCACGCTCAGGAGTTCATAATGTCGTTTGCTTGCTATTCACATTTGTCAAGCCAGCCCAAACCCTTACTCTTCTTATGCGCTCCTGCCTATTAGCGCAGCCCTGGGAATCTCTTGACAACCATGGACAGCAGCTGCCATCGGCCTAGTTTTGCTCAGAAGCTCTGCGCCGCTGCAAAGCCCTTATGTAGACCCCTGATAGAAAAGACTAGAATATACTATAACTTTCTGGAGTATGCTATATATAACACACTAGGATATACCATAATATACTCTAGTGTGGTTCCCTCGTAAGGATTCGAGTAGGGAGCCGATTACTTCGGCCCATGGTTCAAAATCCGGCTGTTGAAGCCCTAAACCTAAACCCAAAGCCCTAAGCCCTGAGCCCTAAACCCTAAACCCTAAGCCCTAAACCCTAAACCCAAAACCCTAAATCCTAAGCCCTGAACCCTAAACCGCCTAAACCCTTAGCCCCAAACCCTAAACCCTAAACCCTAAGCCCTAAGCCCTGAGCCCTGAGCCCTAAACCCTTAACCCTAAACCCTAAGCCCTAAACCCTTAGCCCCAAAGCCCTAAACCCGAAGCCCTAAACCCTGAACCCTGAACCCTTAGCCCTAAACCCTGAACCCTAAGCCCTGAACCCCGAAAGCTTGCAAGGCTGACAGAAGATCTTTGCAGCCCTTCAGCAGTGCCAGCGCTGCGGCGCTAGGTGTGGAGCCCAACAATTGCAGTTCCGTTTTAATATAGGGGCCTTAATAATTACTTATACTATTTTGGGGGGTTCCTCCTTATTACAAATATAGTATAATATAGCCCGAAACCCTATTCTAATTATTAAGGCCCCAACATTATGCTAGAAGGTGAGGGGTCTTCTTCGGGGCTCAGGCTTTGGGGTTTGCTGTGCTCGTTTCCGAAAGAAAAGGGGTCCTATTGTTGTCCTGACCATGGACACCTGTGGCAGCGCAGCATTTGAAAGAATTTGCAGGTTATGGCAGTTTGCTCCAGCATCCGAAACAGTCATTGCAGGTAGTCTGCCATGACTGCGAGGGCATTACTGGCCCTGGCATATTCACTTGGCCTGTCTGCCGGTTGGCCATCGTTGTACACGGACTGCAGTGTGTTTCCAGACCTGGGAGAGCCACAGCCGCGGGGGCCGGCCTCTGTGCGAAAGGTGGGCTGGCGTAATCACCCACCCCTCGCTTTGCTGTGCGAGCCTCACCCACCGACAAGCTTTGAGTGGTGCATGGGCCACTGCAGTTTTCGCCAGGGAGAGCAGAACTGCAGCCTAAGCAAATGCACTTGCAAGGAGCACTGTATGGGCACGCAGGATGTCTGCCTAGGTGCCGGAGCACCGCAGATTTCTTCACACTATTCGCTGCCAGATGCATTGGCTGCCCAGCCAGGTCGCACTAAGCTGCTGCTCGACGGTCAGCCAGCATCAAGCTACATGCAGGGTGTGAAATATCGGCTCACTGTTGTACCGGACGGTGACAGTTCGTCTGCATCAACGTGGTTTCTCTTAGATTCGGGCGTCGGACGCTTCTCCATGTTGAAAGGTGCTATCGGCAACTGGCAGCTTAAGTGTGATGGAACTCGAGCTTCTTTTGTCAGTGAGACAAATGCTCCTGTGGACTTGTTCTGGACGGCACCTCAGCACAGCAACGAATCAGTGGCACTTCGGGTGGCTGCCGCAACTTCCATGGGTAATCTTACCCTGAATGCTGCGGTGCTGAATTCCAGGGCCAAAAGCACGCCTCCTCCCGGGGAGATTGGGTACTTCTGCACAGTTACGCAAGCAGCAGAAATCAACGGCACCGGGAGTCCAGTCCCAATGAAGCAGTGCATGACTATGCCAGCTGGGACAGTGGGTGCCTCGTCCAAAACTGACTGTGAAGCTTCGTGCTTACAAGGACGTGGGACCTACTTCTGTGCTCGCTGCTCCCATGTTTACGACCCGGCGAAAGACGGCAACGGCTCGGGCTTTGAAGAGCTACCCGACTCCTGGCGCTGCCCGCTCTGCGGCGCGCCGAAGTCTGCATATGCCAAGCAGCTGACTGAGACGGGGAAGGCCCTTTGGGTTCACACTTACATCTAGGACCCAGAGACTCCCTTAATTAAGGAATATATTTTAAATTATAGTAGGGATCCTAATATGATTTAAGGTATATTCCTTAATTACAGGGTATGGGAGTGTCTGGGGAGTTTTCCACGCAGAGCGACAGCAGGGGTTGGAGTAATGCCCTAAACCCTCAGCCGATGCAACCAAATCCTGTATCGTTTTCGCATCCATGGGAAAAAGATGGTCCACACCAGAGGCCGACAGAGGACACCTTTGCCACACCCCAGATCACGGTGTTACTTGCATGCAGTCTTAGGATTTAGGGTTTAGGGGTCTAGGGAACCAGAAACCCTGAAGCGTCACAAGCTGTGCCACATTGTCGGCTGTGACCTCGTGTTCTCCGCCGCATGAAACTGATGGAAGCAGCATAAGACCCGATCACCAGAACCGCCAAGCCTGCTTGCCGGTTCCGGACAGCAGTAATCTTGAAGGATTTCTTGAGGGGTGTTCCATGGTTGGTGTTCTAAGGGTGTTTTTATAAGTTTGCAGCATGGAGGTTTGAATTAGAAATGATTGTAGTTTCCTCGAGGCGCTGTAGATCCATACGGTGCTATGCCCCCAGGGCCCTATTCGACCAACTCGCACGGATGGTTCTCGGCCTCTTGGAATCGAAACATTTAAGCCTGTAAGCCGCAAAGCTTGTGCCCCTAAACATAGGGGCCTTCATAGCTAGGATTGACTTGGGTACGTATTTGCTTGTGCATATATATATATATACACAGACACACACACACACATGTAGAAATGGACTCGGAAGGGGCTACTATCCCTAAGTATGCAGGCCTTTGCGGTTGATAGTGGATCGTCAGCGGCTACTAGTACTAAGCCGGTGTAGGGTTTAGAAGCATTAGGCCCGATTGAAGCTTTTCCCTCACATGGATGTCTCCAAGTCACCACCGTTCCTTTCAGGTGTCCCTGTTGCGCACACCCTAAACCCGAAACCCTAGACCCTAAACCCTAAACCCTAAACCCTAAACCCTAAACCCTAAACCCTAAACCCTAAACCCTAGACCCTAAACCCTGATTCTTGCAGGCTTGCAGGTACCTAGGGCCCGAAGCTGTAAACTTTATCTGCACCTCCACCAGCAGCCGAAACCCCAAAACCCTAAAGCTAGCCCGGCCTAGATGACCCCTGAATCCTAAGTCCCCCTAAACCATAAACCCTAAACCCTAAACCCTAAACCCTAAACCCTAAACCCTAAAAACCCTAAACCCTAAAAGCCCTAAACCCTAAACCGTTAGCCCGAGTCGAACCCAGGCGCCTTTGCTGCAGCCTCGCGATGGGAGCTTGGGTTGGATCTGGCCAGTGAGGTCTGACTTGGGTTCTGACCTTGGGTCTAGGGTTTAGGGTTTAGGGTTTAGGGTTTAGGTGGGGTCAGGGCTTGGGGCTTCGCATTCTGTTTTGACACGGTTGTATGAGGGGTGTGCGTCTAAGGGTCTTATGTTGGGCCCCTAAACCCTCAGCCCTCTTTGGGAATTTCTGACGTGCCTTCAGGCTGTGTGTCGGACTATGGCTTTCCCGAGGCAGCAAAATTTCAGACAAACCAGATTCTTCTTGCTTTGAACTCAGGGCTCTGGTCTGCAGCCGTTAGATTAGTTTATATAACGTATGGTTTATGTTTCACACATATGTGTGTGTACGTATAATATTTTTATATACATACTGTTATATATATATATATATATATATATGCATATATGCACGCATCTAAACCCCCCAAGAACCGCTGCGAGGTGCCGCGATAGCGCCACCAATCCTCCTACGTTTAAGCTTCTGCATCAGGCTTAACGTCAGGTTTTGAAGTTCCGAGGAGACAGCATATGTTCATCGGCAGAAGCCTTCATTCTGAATTCTTGCCGCCCTTCACGCAGATACTCCGAAAGATGACTTCTCCAACGATGAAAGTCATTTTTGTCCAGGTAGCCTTCACTGTAGATTCAGATCAAGAATGACTGTGCCTTACATTGCTCCCAATGGTGACAGTCGTCTTCCGTTTCATGTTCACCCAAAACTCCAAAACAGAGTCCTTCCAGATTCACGTCTTAGTTCATATGGATTAAAATGCTATGTCGACTGAACCCCATTATACATTCCCTTTCTAATTCTCATATCGACCTGGTTAATATAATAACAAACCTCAGCCTGATTGGCCCCCCGATAGTAAAATCTTGCAGTCCCCGTGGCAAGCCGGATTTTGGATATGGCTCCAAGATGGACTTTCGTCGCGAACTTCATATTACCCATAGGCTGTTCGCATTGGTATTCTTCGTGCTGTACCGGATACTTCCTTCAACATCGACCCGAAAAATGGCTTTAGGAGAAACCCCGACCATTGGCCCCCTTCGACAGCTCAAATGAATCCAGATGTAGCTGTGGGATCCCTGGCACGAGCACTCAAGTCCCCGAAGTTCAAAGTCATGGCATCCTTAATATTATTGAATGTGAATATGAATACAGGTAAGCTGAACACTTGCTTAGCATTGTCTTCAACGGTAGCCGTCACATTCATGCGAATGTAAAAACTACACAAAACGATACCCGTTAAGAGCTACGACCTTTGCTGTTTTCGCTGTGGTGTTGACCAAATGATGGCCCTTAGATTTTTGGGCATGATACCGGCATTGTTTTTTGCCTCATCATACCGTGTATGACAACGCCTTTCTCATTGTAGCATCTGATCATGTCGGACTTGCTGTCGGACTTGCCGGTATGCGTGTATGTACATTTACGTGTGCATATACACATGCTGGCCCTAAGGTTGAACCTGTACTAGCTACCAACATCATGACGAGGATCGTTATCTCCGAACAACATCAACCCTAACCTCATCCTTGTCATTCGGCCTGATGTCAATGGTATTCGCCCTGACAGCAGCTTAAGGCCAAGTAGGTTTAGTACTATCCTGGCTCCTGGTTTGTGGCAAACCTGCAGTACTAGCTGCCTATTTATAGTTTTCTGGTTATTACCTATTGTATAGTATTAATGTTAAGCGGATTCGAGTCCCAATAGTAATGATGCTCGACGAACCTTATTTGCAACAGAAATGCGTAACGCTGGCATTTGCTTGGAAAAGTTTGGTCTTGGAGTGAAATACCAACCTTCCGAAGGAAAAGATGGTTTTGGAACGAAAAACCAACCTTTTCTTGGTTTTGGGCCGAAATACTGATTTTCCTGGGGAAACAACCATAGAAAACCAAAAGCAACAGTTTTTGTAAAACTTTACGGCCAGATTCCGAAAAAATGATTTCTTTGGTTTTCCTAGCAAAAAACGAAACCATCTTGTTCCTAGGAAACAGTACTTTTTCTTAGGAAAAAGTATGGTTTTTCGGCACAAAACCATCTTTTCCTGAGGAAATAATTGGGTCTTTTCGCCCGAAACCATCTTTCTCCAGGAATATTTGTTTTTTTGCAACCAAAACAAACATTTTCGGGGAGTCTGGCCGTACAGCTTCCCAACAGATGTTTCTTTGTTTTGTTTGGGCTTTCCTTAGGCAACTTTCGTTTTTCGCAACTTTCGTTTTTCGGCCCAAAACCATGTGGAAATAGTTGGTTTGTTTGGTCCGAAACCATTTTTGGCTAGGGAAAACCTGGTCTTTGCACCGAAAACTATTTTTTCCTTGGGAAAACTACAAGAACGATCTTTCTGGAGCCTGGCCGCAGAGTTTACCAAGAGATAGTTTTTTTGGGTGTGGTTTTCTTTCGGAAAAAGCTGGTTTTTGATTGGAAGAGTACAGTGTTGCCGTTAAGTGCGTGCTCACGTCGAACCTACACGAGTTGCCTGGCGGTTGGTTTTTGACTGGAAGAGTACAGTGTTGCCGTTGCATGTGTGCTCACGTCAAACCTGAACGAGTTGCCTGGGCGTTCTCTTGAAATGTGAGTTTGCTTTTGGCAGCGTTTCAGAGATACGGATTCCGGACCCGCCGGGAAAGCTGGGCACGGTATTCACGATACAAATCGAGGGTCGGTAGTTACCATATATGTATATATATATATACAGGTATGTATATGCATATATGTATATACATATATGTATATACATATATGTATATACATATCTATGGGCAGACCGATCGATAGATAGATAGATCGATGGATCGATAGATAGATAGGTAGATAGGTCGGTAGATAGGTAGATAGAGATGAATATTTATGTATACATATGTATATATATATATATATGTACATATGTCTCCTTATACGTAGACAATAGTTGGTAGCAAGCTTTTTCGGGCCAGTGAGCATACCAACACCACATCGATTGAAGTCCTGCTGACAACTTTAAACGACTGTGATTTTCGATGTTGGTCTAAGGCTTAGGGTTACCGATGTTCTGAACACACTAGCCAAACCGTGACCATGACAGCCCGAACCACAGCAAAGATTTTGAAACTACTTTGAGACTTGGCCGTAGGCCAAACCCCGAAGCGATAAACATGACAGTAAAAATATCAATAACACGAATCATAATAGTAATCATAACAACAACAGCATTAGTAATAATCTTTCGTCCGAAGCCCTGAAATCTGACTGTAATCCAGCTTAACCCGGATGCAAGCCGTGTCAACACCCGAACGAGAGATTACAAAAAGCAGGCTCTGCCTGGCAACGCATTACCTCGAGATTCCGACAATCGTGGCTTGGGCTTGATGTTGGTTTAAGCCAAACTTTATACATATATATATATATATATACATGTATGTGTTCGCAATCATAATCGTGTTCAGAATCATTATGAGAATCATAATCATAATCATATGAATGATGATCGCAATAGTGATATTAGTAATGTTAAGAGGAAGAATAGTAATATTAATAGCAAGAATAACGATGCGTTGCCTTCGGGGATCGGGTCGTGGGACCGAGTTGCAGAGGAGAGGATTTCGGATCTGGGATAAAGGACAGGGTGTGGTCCTTGAGACGGTGCGGATGTACATGGGGTGCACACGATGTCGGTGATGACGCCGTTTGTTGTGGCCCTGAATTCGATGCTGACTGTTACACTCCCCAAGCCCCCAAAAGCCCAAAACCCTAGACCCCAAAAGTTCTCAACCCCAAGGTCGTAGCGGTGAGATGCTTCTCACGTCAGCCGTGGTCTCAGTGGAGAGGAGCTTCGCAGAGCGCTCATAGAAACAATCCTGAGCAGAACAGCTTCGCCCTGAACCCCAAACCCTAAACCCGAAACCCTAAACGGGTTTAGGGTTTAAGGCTACATGAGGGAGACGGGAGGCCCTCATTCTGCACTGGTTTCACTTTGTAATCGGAATAGTAGTATAAAGTTGTAGAAACAAGTAAAGTAGTAGCTTTACTAGTGCTAGTAGTATAGAGACATAGCAACATAGCAATGTAGTAATTTCGTACTATGATTTCTTTGCAAGGCAGTCCTCACAAGAATACGTCGTATACCTGTTCAAGAGTGGCCTAGGGCACAGGCTCGAAATTCTTGCTTTGTTTTTGGAACTTTTAAACGAAAAACCCGTACAACCCTACAAGGCCTTTAAAAAGCCGTGAAGCCCTGAGCCGCAGACCTAAAAGCGCCAAAGATGCTACCCTTGTAATATAGGGACCTAAATAATTACCTATACTGTTTTTGTAATTTTAGGGGCCTAAATACTTACCTGTACTCTTTTTGGGGTTTCCTTATTATCGTAATAGTATAATGGGCCCCCAAACCCTATTCTAGTTATTCAGGCTTCATCCTGCAGGCTGGTTATTCGAGGTCACTACGTTTGCTATGTGGGAGTTTCCGAAAAAAGGGGGCCCTAATATAGTGATCCCTATTATAATGACCCCAAAATATGGTACCCCGAATTTTCGGAAACTCCCATGTATATTTTCTAATCCAGCGGCCAGCAGAATAGCCAAGCCTGGGTATCGACGATCTACACAGTGTTTGCGCTTCTCCACGCGGGTTGTTCGTGGCGACTTTTGACAAGCATCTCCAACCTGGAGGGCCAAACACTGTCCACGACAAGAACAGCTTTGCTGCATGCAGGTGGTCTTTCTGGCCACGATGCCCCACTGCCAGAGATGGGTTTTCTCCAGCTTGGAGCTTATCCCGTGGCTCCTTTACAGTTCTGGAAGACCATATCTCGTTTGGTTGCTTCATCGTTGCGGGAGTTCACAGTTTATTCCGCCTCCACTAGCCATCGACGTGGCTCCACCCGGATGTGGCTGTCGACTGGTGTCTACAAAGCACTACAAATTGTCGCTACCCACAGAGTGTTGCCGCAGGAGCCGCCAGTGGCGAGCCGGCAGACCGCGACCATTCTCAACGTGGCTTTAGTCTGTTGTGTTTCAATGTTCTCCCACATTGATTCTGATGAGCGGTTGCAGTGTGTGGGGGAATTCCCTTTACAACTTGTAAGCCTCATTAGGCGCACCAGGGCTGGAAAATGTACTCTATTCTAGTCCGGCTTTTGGCTCCCCCCCCGAGAAAGGTAACTAATAGTCCGCACTTGCTCAATTTTTTTGTCTACTCCTGTTTGCTTCTCTTTCCACCCAAGGGGTGGTAGAAAACGCTCCAAACAGTTTGGCTTGTAACTGTATATAGGTGCTCTCCGACTTTTGGCGGGCTGCTGACAGGCGGTCCTGAACATGGACTCGCTTTACACTACCGAAACAGAGAGAGAGAGAGAGAGAGAGTGGTAGGATCCCTCGTGCTTTACTTTAAGCGCATGAGGATCATCATGTTCCCACTTTCTGGCTTCTATATATTATAAACCCAATACCATCACAGTGCAGAACCCCATCAAAGCCCGATATACAACTTGCACAACTATACATCCCTGTCAGAATTCCATGTTTAACGAATACTCTTATGAAAGCTGTATATAAGACTACACAACCCCATAAAATCCCAAAAAGCAAGGCCAATGCAGACTGAAAGCGCCTAAACTCTGAACCCGAGACCCTAAATCCTAAACCCAGAACCCTATAACGGGGGCCACTGCACATTAAAAACAACGCCCTGTAAAATCCAAAAGCTAGGCGCTCGGATCCCTGGCTTTGGCACGCAGATGGCGCGAAGCGGGAGCCTTGCTGAGGTGGATTGGGCCCAGGGTCTAGGCTTTAGGGTTCACGGTTTAGGACAGTTTTTCTTGCCGGAACATGTTAAAGAATGCTCACGCATTCAAGCAACGGCAAAGGCCAGCTTTGCTGTTTCAGCATCGTTCCGCTTCCCCAGTATTCTGGCTGTTAAGATTTGTGGCGATTGGCTCGAAACCAGCAACTCTTTCAGAGCGAAACATTTACTCCGTGCAGTTGTCGAGTCTCGTCGTAGGCTGCTTCATTTCAGTTTGCCGGCCAATTCTTGTTACTTTTGTTTCCATCTGGAGCCTGTATACAGGCCATATTAGAATTCTGTGTGCACGTCCATGAGTCGGCGTGATGAAAACATCGTTGAACGGTGCTTTCGACTTCAGAGGCTCTATGTCTTGCTGTCTTCGCGGTCTCGTGCATCGGCTTGCTTCTGTCAGGAAACGGCGGGCAGAAAATTGACGACCCTGACCCGCCTGTGTCCGGCGTACCGGCCCTTGTATCGATGGTTCTTTTTGCGCCCCTGGGTCCGTTTATGGTATGCACAACGCCCAGCGGATGTCGACGGGTCACCAACGATCTCAACCAACACTTCAAGGGGCATGCGCGCAACTTGTGTTTCGAGGTCATTGTGCAAAAAAGACATGAACTTGGCTGCGAGAGTGCTTGGCGACTTATGGTGAGTCATGAAGCCAGGGCTGATGGAAGCGTTTGATTCCGCTGGATCTCGGTGATTGTCTATGGCCGTGCAGAATATGTTTGGCCTGATGCCAACTTTTCTGCGGCCTGGATTTTCACCAGCTAATCAGTTCTTCTTGCACGGTAATAGCATGTGGGCCGGAGTCTCTTCGCTGCTGTGCTTTTCCTGGTTCCTCATCACGTGCGTTCTTTCTGAACTTGGCACGTGAATTAGTATCCCTGTCTCGTCCTTATATCATGCTAGTATGCTAGACTAACATTTACCGCCAAACCCTTTTCTGATTATGAAGGTCCTGGTATGAAGCCCGATAAACGCAATAAAACCTTCTACAACATTGTAGAAGAGCGCTGTCTAACATCAGTATGAAACACAAAACCCCTTCCAAGACCCACAAAACACCCTAGCAAATTTGAACCCGGTCCCTTATACAAAAGCAAAGCCTATTAAACCTAGTGGATACTAGAACTCTACAAGCTTGTATAGAAAGTTACAGCATGCTGATTAAAACCCGTATCAATCTAAACCCTAAACCCTAAGACCTAAACTCTAAATTACTAAAGCCTAAACCCTTAACTCCCGTGTCAATCCGCCAGGATTGGTCCGCTGCAGAATGCTGTGGCGCTAAGCAGAAGCCTCGTCATCGGTTCCGCAAGGGTTGGGGTTTAGGGTTTAGGGCTTAGGGTTAAGGGTTAAGGGTTAAGGGTTCAGGCTTGGGTTTCTGCGGGAGCTCTACAGCCTCCGAACGGGGTCTCTCTGCGTAAGTTATGAGAGGACTCCATAAGGTTTGAGCGTTTGTCATGTTTGCGGGGTTTAGGGCTTTAGGGTTCAAGAGTTTCCGGCTTTGGTTTTAGGATTTAAGTTCAAGAGTTTCCGATTTTGGCTTAGGGTTCAGGGACTAGGGATGCTTCGGGTTGTTAGGGTGGCCAAGGTTGAGGGCACCACTGAAACCCTCGTTGACATCAACTGCCCTGGGGCTCACTTCCCCATGTTTGGGGTTCAGGGTTTAGGGTTTAGGGTTTAGGGCTTAGGGTTTAGGGTTTAGGGTTCCTTCACTTCCGAGGTGTTTGCACATGAAGCCGAAGCTCTACAGATTTTGGAGCTCGCAGGTGACCTTGTGTTCCTGCATTTGTTGGTTTCAACTGCCTCCATGCTCAGCCTTGCGAACGCTGCAAAAGCCTCCGGGTAATACGCATTCGTGCAGGGCTTACGCTGAAAGTTTACAGTCACCGGCTGAACGCCTCATGGCCTAATGTTTATGGTTACAACACGGTTCAGGGAAGTAGCTACAAGCAGCTTACAGCACCATACCGACCACATCGCCCGAATCAACCTCCCCTTAATCCCAAACTTAGCCCAAAGCTCTAAACCCTAAACCTTAACCCAGAGAGCCCAATACACCTTAACTAAGGAATATACCTTAAATCGTAACATTAAGGCCCCTATAATTTCAGATATATTCCTTAATTAAGGGGTATTGGGCTCTCTGGGAAGCCCCTTAACCCTCAACTTCCTGCCGCGCCCTAAACCCTAAACCCTAAACCCTAAACCCTAAACCCTAAACCCGAAGCCCTAAATCCTAAACCCTAAACCCTAAACCCCTTAACCTTAAACCCTAAACCTTAAACCCTAAACCCTAAACCTTAAACCCTAAAAGCCCTCAACTTCCTGCCGCAGAGTGGAGAGGCTCCAGGTACCAGACGGCCTGGCTGCAGGTGGGCGAACAGAGCCTGACCTGACCGTAGCGGGTCAAGACGACCAGAACTGCTGCGCCTTTTTAGGGTATTTAGGCTTTAGGGTTTAGGCTTCAGGGCTTTAGGGTTTACGGTTTAGGGTTTAGGGTTCAGGCTTTAGGGTTGAGGGTTTAAAGCTTTTTTAGGGCTCGGGCTTGTTTAGGCTTTAGCTTGGGAGCCCGGGAATTTCAGTGGCGGGTTTTGGTGAGCTTTGACAGCGAGAAAAGCACAAAAGCTCCCAAACCTAAATCCTGAAATCCGATTCAAAGCTCAATGTCAGAATCAGTCGCACACACGTGAATCCACGCAGGCCCTAAAGCTTGAAGCGGACACACCCACAAGCTCCAAACACTCAGCCCAAAGCTATCCCGAAGCCTGCAAAGCCCAGCCTTCAGACCAAACTCCCCCCAATCCTACAAACACCCCCGGCTCGTCGCGATGTGGGCGGGTTTTGATCACCAACGCGGAAGGCTTTCAGGCTGACGGCAGGCGCTTTAAGCCCTAAGCCCTAAACCCTAAACCCTAAACCCTAAAGGGCTTCATGGGGTCTTTTGGGGCGTGGTTGAGGGTTTGGGACTTTCAAGGCTGACAGCCTAGACTTTAGGGTTAAGGGTTTAGGGTTTAGGGGCTTTAGGGTTTTTATGGAGTTAGGATTTAGGGGATTTAGGGGTTTAGGGTTTAGGGGGTTTAGGGGGCTGAGGCGGTTTAGGGGGTTTAGGGGGTTTAGGGGGTTTAGGGGGTTTAGGGTTTTTAGGATTTAGGGGATTTAGGGGTTTAGGGTTTAGGGGCTTTGGGGTTTAGGGGATTTAGGGGGGTTAGGGTTGTTAGGATTTAGGTTTTAGGGGGGTTTAGGGGATTTAGGGGATTTTGGGGTTTAGGGCTT
>CAJNDV010035933.1:4667-24280 GCA_905221635.1 Symbiodinium sp. CCMP2456
ACCCTATAAGCCCTAATCCCTGAACCCTGAAATACAAGTTAAGCGGCTCCAATCCATTTTGATTCCCACTTGCAAGATTTGGTTGTCATTTTAGGGTTTAGGGTTTAGGGTTCAGGGTTTAGGGTTTAGTTATACGTGTTGTTCCTATTTAATCGTTAAGAAACCATTATTTGTCTGACTCTCCTCGAGCGCACACAAACACACAACACAATGCACACAGGATATTGAAGCTTGCAAGGCACTGAAGGAACTGGCTTGCAGGCTGAGCATCCAGGAGTGTCACCACATAGCTTCTCAGCCACATAATCAGGAAACGTGCCGCGCTGGCATTAAGGATCTTCTGCGAGATGGTCCTGTATTCTTTGCAGTTTGGCCGCAAGACCTTTGTCGAGAACAGTCTGCGGCGAGCCCGATCTGGAACACCTTAGGTCACATGATATATATGTTCGGATCGGTGTTTTAATTCTCGTCCTCGGGTTTAAGTTTAAGCCCTCTGACTAAAATTACCGAGTTGCTCAGAGCCTCACACCAGCTCCTGTAGTTTTCCCACATCTCTTGCAAGGCTTGCTCCCGCTGAGCTCTGCTTGCATCAGAAAGATCCAATAACATACTCAAGATGGCATCTGGGTAAATCGCCAGGTGCAGCAAGTGCATGATGTCAGGGAGGATTCCTGGGACAAATAGGATAGGGTTTGCTCGAAACCTGCTTGTATGCAGAACTGTACAAATTAAGACTATGCCCCATAAATGCGGATAGAACGCTCCACGGAGAGAATCCGATACATGCAGACAAAGGTGACTGGCCATGGAGGGCTCGGAAAGCTTCGGGGTCGGCGATGAGCCTCGGAGCATTATTTCAAGGGATTCCGGGATTATGACTTTATATAGCCAGTACATATGGTTGCTATAGCTTCTTTAGCTTTTGATTTTAAAAAGAGACCATACATGGGATGCAATAATCGCCACCCAGCCACGTCGATCTGTGTGCTGCGTTCGGGCCGAAGGCAGTGTATAAGAGTTCAGGAGAATTAGGCGCAGCCGCATCTCCCGCGGTGTAGGTCCAAGCCAGGGCCTTAATTAAGTAGCTAAAAGGAATTTCACAACTCATGTACTATAGGCGTCACTTCTTGCAGTGTATGCATTAATGCAGCCGGAGGCTCTTCGCAGTAATGGCACATAAGTTTCCTGGAATAGTCACCTGGGCTATTATAACGGCTCGATCCATAGGCTCTTTACAAGTTGGTCGATTCCAAAAATGCGACAAACAAAAATACACATCTATTGCTGGCGAAGCACGACGCAGGTAAAAGACCTTTTTAATGAACTCTAGATCCGCCTGCACGCCGTCGAAGACTCCAACATATGGCCCAGCAATATTGCGATGCGCAAGCTTGAACCGGTCCGGCATGTAGTGCTCGCTGAAAGCATTGCCCCATGGATCCATGCTTGGATACCTTCCCGATCCTTAATTGATTATATTCTCAGTCACTCACAAAACTGCATGGTGGAGTTTGGACCGTAAGCTCAATTCTTGCGGTAAAGCAGCCAAGACAGTCGAACGACCACTTGATCGTTTCAAGTATTGCGTGGCGGCAATCAGCAGAATGATACTGCATATTCATGCAGCTGATCCTGTAGTGCAGTCGGTTTTTAGAACAAGCTGGGCACTACTCTTGTATATCCATGCCAAAATACAAGAAGCGTGAAAGCATAGTCGATGAGGAAGCCATCGGCGCCAAGAGTGCGAAACATTCGAAATTTTGATGTCCTGATGAATGATAGCACGGCCAGAGCATCCATGCATGGGGTCTGATGCATCCATGCAAGAATTGTTCAGCCTAGTTACGCGTAGACTCTGCTCCATCCCCATATACCCTCAGTGGGATACAGAATCTGGGATCGGTAGCCTCCGGGTCATGCAAGCACACTGGCACTTTCACCAGTAAGGAACACAATGCAGTTTTATGGCCTGAAGAAGCGGGTGGTCGCGATACCAAGCAGTATTGGATAATTCGCTCCAGTATTCCACCAAATCATTCTCCTCGATCGGCTGGGTATTTATACAAGGAGGGATGACCAATCCATTCCAATTGCTATATAGGTCGCAGAGAGTAAACATATGGAATTCGAAGAGATTCGAGGAACTACAATCCCGAGATAGCTAGAGAAGCAACGGAACATATTAATAGAGTATACATCATATAATCCACAAGCAGAACATCTGACAGAGGGAGAGCGTGCAGGCTGAAACAATCCTCAAAGACAGCCTTGCATTACAAACATCTAGTTTGAACCCAGTGTCCTGCCCCGTAACCATTTCGATCCTGCCGTTGTCATAGAGGGCACCAATTACTTCATGTGGCAGCAGCATATGATGTTTGATGAGGCGGGTGGTTGCGCCGTGCGCATCTTCGTATTCCTTGGGATGAGACTCAGGCTGCATGTAAAGTCTAGGGTTTTCGTTGAAATGTAATCCATGCAATATATTGAGCCAAGGCACTGATTTGAGCTGTAGCCTGAGCACACATAGTACTGGGTCACAGATCCAAAATGACCACTGTAACATGCCGCAATACCCAACGAAGTCGTTAAGTTGTAGCCGGGATTCTTGAAAGGGCGAGGCAGCATCTTTCGCCATGGCTGCTTTTCAGCCCAGCGAGTCAAAACCCGCATCTGGCCCCAACAATTCTGATTGGTGAACATCTGGGCAAGATCCAGTAAATCCTTCCTCAGCAAGACAAACTATACTGCGTAGCAAGCAAACCGTTTCAATACTGCACCCAAGATGCGGGACGACCGCCTGAGGAAGTCGCCGAAGCCTGGCCAAAGCATTGCCGAGCTCCTCGAGAGGGACCTCCATTGCAAGCCAGTAAAACCCCAGTAAGCTATGATGTCTTCAGGTTCTGTTTTTTTAACAAAGGGATTTCGGGTTTAAGGTTTGGTTTGAAAGATGCTGAGCTTTCGCTCGGCTTACAGTAAAATAGATTATGGGGGGGGGTAGACAAAGAAAAGGTTTGGATGGTTTCGGGGTTTCGTCTTTGCGATTCAGTTGCTCTGATATTCGGATTTCGATGCCTTTAAACAATGTCCTGATCAAATTTTGTAGATATCGGTACCTTGAGGTCGCGCGCAGTCTAGGCCTAGGCTGCTAGTGTTATGGAGTTTGGGGATTCCGGGTTCAAGCCTTGGGTGTTTCGTGAGATGATTAGATTTGGGCTTTAGGGTAGGCTTTGGCTTATTTCTGACTCTAGGATTTGGGGGTACTTTGAGCCCTCCCAAATATTGAAACCGGGAAATATTTAGGGTCTAAGCCTTCCTAATAATTAGAGACCGGGAGATATATTTAGGGTCTAGTATATTGCGTGCTTCGGACATTAGAACTTGATTACAGTGAGAAGAACCATCAGTCGATAGCTGGCAGCCAGGCCTGCCCATGAGAAAGCAATCGTAAGATATCATCACAGGTCTGTTGCACGTAGTCGCTGGCCCAATTTTCGCCAGCTGCAGCCATCCATCAGATCGAAAAGCATGACACAAGCCATCTCGAGATCAGGGGCAGTCAATCCGAAGCTTTCAAGAAGATCACTTTATTATGGACAAGCTTTAAAGCTGGTGAGAGGGTTTAGCCATATACAACTTTCGTTTCAAAGTCTATTTATAATGGGGCTTTGAATCACGGCAAGAATACCAAGTAATAACACCTGGTTCATCTCATGTTAGCCTTAGATTAAATAGATAACTCAGGTTTAGGGTTTAAGGGGTCGGTTTAAGGGTTTCCTTTACAGATCGATTGTAACTAAGTATTTTGGCGTCCTGGACTTGTCCTGGGCTTGCATATATATGCTAATTACTGTAGCACACATCCCTAGCATGAACTATGAACAACAACTTGATTCACTTGATACGAAAGCTGACCTGTACAGACTTCTATGTAGTGTCGCAAGCTCAGGTAAGCATGCGATATCCACACCGGCTTCGAATCGATGCTGCACTGCACAACAACTCAGACGACGATCTGGCAGGCTGGGACAATAATTATTTTGCCTTTCATCGGCGCATCACACTCCTGCGCTCATGGACCCCTGCGACCAGTAGCCCAAGCAGTTCTTATGCTCAGGGTCAAAACACAAGGCTTGACTGCATGAAGCGCAAGCAGCACGTGACTCAGCCAGCAAGCCTAGTGCCCTGTATAATCAGCGGCATGGCCCAATAGACTTGACAGCTTGCCTAAAGATCTGATTTATTCGAGAGCTGCTTGCGTTTGCAATATACAAGCCACCCCAGCCCCTTTCAAGCAACACAGATCATCTAGCAGCGGGCTCGCTTTACAGAAGCCTCGTCGCCCTCTTCGGGCCAAGCCTCCTCTTCCTGGGCCTCCTCCCATTCTTGTTCCTCCTCATCGAAATCTTCATCCTCCCCTTCCTTGCCCGCAGCCTGCTCCTGCTGTTTCTTCTTCTCTTGGTCTTTCTCACGCTTTCGCTTCTCAGCGGCTTTGCCTAAGTCTTTAAGCTTTTGCATATACATGTCATATGTGTATGAAAGCATATCGGAATAGGTTAAGCTTAGGAGCGGCGTTCCTGCCCTTGATAAATCCCTTCGGCATCAAGAACTTGTCGTTGAAAGTCCTGCCGGCCCCGTGAACTGAATCAACAATGAGTCAAGCTTGCAAACAAATCGATCCTGGAGGGGGTCTGCTTTGTAAGCATTCAGAACCTCCAGGCATTCGGACATCGGCTTGGATGCGAAGATCATGGACTGGATCCTGGGATAGCAGAAGGTTCTCCATTGGGCTTTTGGTGTTTGGGACTCCTTGGGACTGCGATATATTGGGGCATCGGGGTTTGGAACTGGCGTGTAAATCTGGGTTTAAAATTTACATACTAAGAGTTCTGGTATACAGTCTCAGGGTTTAATATTGCAGGGTTTTGGAACTGGATTTCGGGCATTAGTAGTTTCATGGGGTGGCTTTGAGGTTAATACCTTCAGTTGGGATTGAAACTATACCTTCACGGGTGCAGACGAAGCACTCGTCGCGGATTCGCTTGCATTCATTGGTTATGAAGCCTAGCCGTTCGACCTGCGATTCCTGGTTCGCCAGTCCACAATTGGCTAGCCCGGCTGCCACGGCAACCGCTTTGTCCTCCAAATCGCGAATCCTGAGTTATATGGTTGATGGGCTTGCGGTGGCACACATGCAGTCTTGTCGGGTCCAGGGTTTAAAGGTAAGCCGGGCAACGACTGTCGGTCTTTGAGAAAGTTCTTCGCTTCCACCTCCTCCGCAGTCAGCTCCTGGAAACAGGTAGTGTAAACCCCCTTAGAGCAAAATGATTCCTAATCCCCGATGGTCCTTTTTTCCCTTTTGATTCTTTCCACGACCTTTGCCGTTGCCTTTCGAGGAGGCTGCAGTTGTCATCTTTGACATATCAGCGACCTTGCCCTCCATCGCTTCAGCAATGGCCGCTCGCTCCGCACGGTTGCCGGATGCAGTCATCGATGCTTTTGTTTTGTTGCCAACTCGGCTTATGTTGGAGCCTTAGTTGTAGGGCGCATGACTGAAACCTTAAGGTTACAGTAAGTACAACTAGCATGCAATCACACGACGGTCTTCATGATGACAAGGCACTGCTGATAGCCACATGTTTGAACACTTTGTAAATCCTCATGTGGTCGCTGTCGCTCTGCGGATGTCGTTTTCCAACCTGACCTTATACTAGATCGGAGCCAATGTTCTTTGTAATGGACAACTATAATGCAGAGTTGAGGCAGCGGCTGTTCTTGATGTCCTCCAGTAACTTGGCTCCTCCTGGTAAGTTCTGGTAGCGTTCCTGTATGAGGCAAAACGGCAGCTCTTCATAGAGTTCTTTCTCTTTGCTTTCCGAAAGCCTGAGTTGAGTCTATGTCGAAGCTTGCTAGCACGTCTGACATCTGTGAACGTGTGGTCATCAATGAGCCCAGGCACTCCTCGAAATACGGTGATACCGTGATAGTTGCCAAATCCTTGTCTAGGAGGAAAGCCTTCAAAAAGGCAAACCTTGGTCGTGGCTTTGGTGCTTCGGGATATGATTACTTAGGGGGTTGAGGGCTTCAAGGTTCTGCTGGGATGATGAAGTGTAGGGAAGTCACCGGGCCAAAGATCCCGCAGGGGTTGATGCCCATTGAGCCACGAGGCCCTTCCGCAGTCCTGCAGGCAGGTCACTCTGAATAAATCATTGATAGAACATGTGCCCGGCCAGTCAATCCTCCAGTGATATATAGGTTTAGGGCTAGGGGGGGAGGTTTTAGAGTTTAGGGATAACCCGCCTTGTCCGTTGTTCATACGGCGGCGCAATTTCTCATTCAAGGCCTTGCGCTGTTGCAAGGGGATGTCGCTGGGCTTTTGCAGAGCCTGGGCAAGAGAGATACAGGGGTAGGTTGATGTTTGGGGTTTATGCAGTTCAATTGAATGGTCCGGCTGCTGCAGAGCACCTCAATCTTTGCTCGTTCATCCTCAGTCAACTCTCGGACCTCAGATTCGGTACAGTGCAGAATAGGAATTCTGATAATTGGGGTTTGGGTTTAGGGTTTAGGGTAGATCCCCACACATGTGCACATGCACACACCTGTACTGTGTATATAACATGAGTCATTATAGTAAAGACACATATTGCCACTGAGCCACACCGTTATGATCAGGCAGCATCAAGGGCTCCATCTCCATAGGGCCGTCACCATCAGTCATAGTCGAGATTCCAGTGTCCGAACGAATAAGCGATTTTGAAGGCCTGGGTTTAAGGTAGGCATTTGCCGACACAGCAGTGTTAAAACAAAAACAGCACTACTTGCACATGTACATGCATGGTGACATCGACTCAGGCTGTTTGTCTAGCAGCTTCGCATGAGGCGGCGAAGGGGTCATAGATCCCGATGCATCGGAGGCTGCACAGGTTGCGTATAGTGGATCTCTCATGGGTTTAATTGGGGGGGGGCTACAATCTAGAGATTCGGGCTGTGGGGGAGATTTTGGCTTGTGTTCGTAATACATAGGGGGGGGGGCTGCGGGTTACTTGCATGGAGTACTTCTTTATATGACACACACACACACAGAGACAGAGAGTATACACAGACACACGCACACACGTGCACAAAATCACTCGGACATCTTGCACAACTGCACACCGATGCGCGCAAAAAATGGCCTCCTCCGAAGGACACCCGGCGGCACACTCGGTGACTTTCCTCGTCCCAAGATGCCTTCCGTTTGCACGTGACAGCCAGCGAGGCCTCCTCAGTACCTTTGCCACCAGAGTGGCCCTTGCCCTTCATGTGGTTGCCTTTCTCGGTTCCAACTCCTTTGGATCCTTTGCCCTTCGGCTTCATGATCAAGTCACCTGGTGACTGTGTCGATGTTGCCTCGCTCGGGGGAGTACCTGTCATTGGGCTGGTTGCCTTTGTCTTTGGTGGCGGTGTGTGATCTGGGCTGCTCTCCTGCCCACGTCCTTTGCCAACCGATGCTGGGGAGCCGCTGGGGCCACGTGGGGTACTGCCCTTTGCTGCGTCCTTACCGCCACCGCCGCCCTTTGCTGGATCCGTACAGCCTCCTACGCTGCCCTTTGCTGCATCCTTACCATCGCCTTTCTTGCCACCGCCACCCTTTGCTGCATTGGCTTTGCCACCGCCCTTTGTTGGATCCTTACCACCGGGTTTGCCACTGCCCTTTGCTGCATCCTTAGCACCGGGTTTGCCACCGCCCTTTGTTGGATCCTCACCACTCGGTGTGCCACCGCCCTTTGCTGCATCCTTACCGCCGGGTTTGCCACTGCCCTTTGATGCATCCTTACCACTGGGTTTGCCTCCGCCCTTTGTTGGATCCTCACCACTGGGTTTGCCACCGCCCTTTGCTGTGTCCTTGCCTCCGGGTGTGCCACTGCCCTTTGCTGCATCCTTACCACTGGGTTTGCCGCCGCCCTTTGCTGGATCCTCACCCTCGGGTTTGCCACTGCCCTTTGCTGCATCCTTACCACCGGGTTTGCAACCGCCCTTTGTTGGATCCTCACTGGGTTTGCCACCGCCCTTTGCTGCATCCTTACCGCCGGGTTTGCCACTGCCCTTTGCTGCATAGCTGGGCTTGCCACCGCCCTTTGTTGGATCCTCACTGGGTTTGCCACCGCCCTTTGCTGCGTCCTTACCTCCGGGTTTGCCACCGCCCTTTGCCGCGTCCTTACCTCCGGGTTTGCCACTGCCCTTTGCTGCATCCTTACCAGCACTGGGCTTGCCGCCGCCCTTTGCTGGATCCTTACCACCGCCTTTGCCACAGCCCTTTGCAACACCTTTGCCGGCTTTGCCGCCACTTAAGGTCTCCGTAGGAACCTTTCCCACGAACTCGTAGCGCCGTGGACGTGTTTCCACCGACACAGACACACCTTCCGAATGGGATTCGGGGCTCCCCTTCTTTCCTTTAGACCCAGTCCCACGACCCATGGCGCGGAACCAAGCTACGATACCCAACTTTGATCCTCGATCGTGATGCTTCGGGGCCCGCGCGACCTGCTAATTGTGTATATCAAGGGATACACGCTGATACACGCTAATAGCTGGTTCTTACCCGCAAATACACGCAGATACACGGGTATACACGCTAGCGGTCTTTCTGCTTCGATTGGCTCCATAGGCAAAACTTGGTTTATGCAGTCGTTGCACGATAAAACCGCTCATCGGCCGTGCTATATATGCAAGCAGCTGACCCCATCATTCTCAAGCCACTTTGCATCAGGACTGCTACGAAGCCCATTCACTGCTACTGCGATGGCATCCTATTTGCCGACCAAGTTCTCGAGGCCCGAATCAGAGCTGTCACCATCCGAATCATCATATAATAGCATATTCTCCTCATCGACAGCGGGCTTCGGCTTCATAGTCTTGAAGTGCTTGTCCAATTGATCGGCAACCTGAGCACATAAAGGGATCTCGACCGACTCGATGCACCAACAGCCAGTATATGCGTGCTATATTGCAGCTTCAGACCAGTAGCCTTGAAAGCGAAAGTGCCAGGGTAGATACCAGTAGCGGTCAGGTCTTTCCCACCGACCTGAATTGTGATCAAGCAGGTGTTTCTACATATACCTATATATGTATATATATATATATATATATATATATTGGTCTACCTTTTGCAAAACGAATTGCCAGGGCACTCGGCGTTCGCGGCCGGCTGCATCCACATACCCGTGGCTGATATCCATCTTCAGGAAGGATTGGATGCGTCGCAGCTGCGTCCTGCACATGAATATATGAGTTAAGACATAAGCCGAAAACTTAGTCTCGACCGTGCCGCTCGGCTGCTCTATACAGTTCTTGTAATAAGTCTTGCCGGGTAAACTTATAAGCCTTCTTAGTTTAAGGTCGTTACAATAAGTCATGATCGAGCCAGCAGCTCGTGCTGGAGTAGGACCACTATAGTCTTAGTTATGGTACGTTGGCTGGATTGATTGGACATTCCTCGGTGCGGGCTCACCGGGTCGACTGATAGATATAATATAGTTGTTTACTACAGGGTCTTCTCTATATATAGCTGAGGAACTAGTCTCGTTCTCGAGATGGTTTAGTTTGGTTGGTTAATTAGTTAGTTAGTTTTAGGTAGTTAGTTATAGTTAGTTAGTCAGTCAGTTAGTTAGTAAGTTAAGTTAGTTATTAGTGAATTAGTTAGTTAGTTGGTTAGTTGGTTAGTTGGTTAGTTAGTTAGTTAGTTACTTAGTTAGTTAGTTAGTTAGTTAGTTAGTTAGTTAGTTAGTGGGTTAGTTAGTTAGTTAGTTAGTTAGTTAGTTAGTTAGTTAGTTAGTTAGTTAGTTATAGTTAGTGGGTTAGATAGTTAGTTAGTTAGTTAGTTAGTTAGTTAGTTAGTTAGTTTGTTTGTTTGTTTGTTATAGCTATAGCTAGAGCTATATAGCTATAGCTATAGCTATAGCTATAGATATTTAAATAGTTAGATAGATAGTTAGTTAGTTAGTTAGTTAGTTACCTTCTTCTTCGATGCCCTGTACACCGTGGCGGTGGCGTCCCCTGGGCTCGAATCAAGTTCATCCGGAGCCAAAAGCTGAACTTAAAGGAGACTGAAAGAGGTTCTTTTAGTTGGTTAGTTAGTTAATTAGTTAGCTAGTAAGTTATAGTTGGTTGGTATTAGTTGGTTAGTTAATTTGTTAGTTAGTTAATAGTTACTATATACTTAGTTAGTTAGTTAGCTAGTTAGTTAGTTAGTGAGTTAGTTAGTTAGTTTGTTAGAAGTTTAGTTAGTTATAGTTGGTTGGTACAGTAATAGTTGGTTAGTTAATTCGTTAATTAGTTCATAACTACTATATACTTAGGGTTAGTTAGTTGCCTATGTCCGCTAGCAAATATTGCTTTGTGTGGGTGGTTGTACTTAGCTTTTTAACATAGCTAAACTGCGACTCGATCCTCCTTGATCCAGTCATCTGCGCGTATAGCTTGGCCAGGAACGGTGCGGTGCCCCATAGTGTAACCTGGGCAAAATTGAGGGTCTTATAACTGTTGTTGCCACGGGGCTCTTGAAGCTTTTTTCAATGTTTCGATGGTGTGCATACTGTGGCTGGATTTCGACATTTGTTCCTAGGCCTTAATGGAAGCCATATACCATGCAAGCAGCGCATTTGCGGGACGGTGCACCCACGGCACCCAGGCATAGATTCAGGCCTTTGGCTTTGTGCGCTTTCAGTCTGGCCTCAGCAGTGTAGCAACGACCGTGCATGGCACCCAGTAGTCTACATAACAATATCCTCTATCTTCAAGTCGGCACACTCGAATACACGGCATCTCAAACAACATGGAACCAGTCGGGTTCTCGAGAATGTAGTAGGAGCCGGATCGGAAATGATATTCCAACCTGAGAGCACTCTTGAAAATAAAGATCGATCTCGAAACTAAGGTTCCGAGATCCATATTATGCAGCCGGGCGACAAGTATGCCACGCGCCTTGCCAAACGATTTGCGGTGTGCACCTTCTGGAACTTCCGATCGCCTTCCAATATTGACACAGGAAGAGACCTAGGGTATTGGGGCTATCGATCCTCATGTCTCGAATTAACACAAGGCCTTTCACATTCAATCGTCGCCGCTTAGACGATCCACGACTCCTAGGCGTGCGTGCACTTAAGTACCAGCACCGAAATAGTTAACTAGTCTTGGATTGACAAGTATAGTGCAGCCCAAGCTCATAAAGACCCAGCTGCTACAGGGCACAGCATACCAGGCGACTCCCTGGGGACGAAGCCTTCTGGCCTAGAGTTGTCTGACCCCTGCGCAACGGAACTGGGGATTTGGGGTAGGGGTTAAGCTGTGAGTTCGGGCTTATCTGGGTAGCTATATACACACGTGTGACTTGGGGATATATATACTCATATTTTTTGTGGTTAAGGGTTGGGGTATATGTTTCCAGGGCATCACCCGGCAATATAACATCACGGTGTATGGCTGCTGGTGCTTCGCTCCATGGATAGCGTTATGGCTGTGTCACGGGAATTGGCGGGATATCCTTAATAAGCCGAGTTGCGGAGGTCAAGAATACCAAGAAGCCAAAAGCCGTTAAGATGTCCATTTTCGAGGAATACGCCACCTGGGGTATATCTATAATTAAATAGCCATCGATCAAACCTCACATCGACCTATACGTATCGTGATTGAAGCAACCGAGACACGTCCACGGCATGGGCTCTCAAGCCATAAAGTTTGGCAGCAGAATACAACAAATGTGCTCCTCGAAAAGTATTGATCTACAATCTTGGTTTGCTAGATCATGCAAACAGCAAGACATCATCGGTCCTGCAAAAATTTCCAGAAAATCGAGATCGTCTGGCTTCGGGCCAAAACCTCGGTAAGCATTCTGAAACCCCGATACCTCCAGCCCACCACTTGGAATCTTAGCTGCATGAGGAATAACGATGGCCGAGCTGCTCTTCCTCAATGTCGCCAAGGCCGGCAGCAATTTTGTGAACAGCATTGCGTATTCGGAAATCTACTAATTATAATCTTAAGATAGTTCATGTTGAATGACCCCCGAATACCTTCCTTTCAAGGACCTCTGAGCAACTTGCCAGATCGATCACAGGCTCATGACAGCATCGGGACATGCATATAGGCATAGACACACGTTCTGCAAACTTGTCGCTGAAGATCATCCCCAGGGCACTAGTCTTGCTGTCCTTTGAACAGCAAGTGAAAGCTGTGCACGCACACTGCCATCAACACTCCCCTGCGTCACTTAAGGCGGCAAGCAAACGATCTATGTGTTTTATAATTATAAGTCTTTATGCACATGTTTGGAGTGATCGACTATAGGCCCCATGACGCAAACCCCTGCGCTGAGACGCAGTAGATCACACACGGCTTCCCGGAAGAGTCACCAAAAGCTACTTCAAATAATTGCGTAGCGGCGACGCTTTTGCTCGTTGAGGTCCATATTGGCGAGCACCTTCTTGCGCTCATCACTGTAGTTCCACCTGAAGGCTGGCGATATCGTTTGTTGATTCTTCGGCAATCCGAAAACCCAACCCCTTCAAGACGCTAACCTTGAAAGAAACTAGCCTAAAGCCTATACAACATGTAACAGAGTTTTCGCGATGAGCGTGGGAGCTATATGTCACCGGCAGTATTGCAAGTGTGTTCACCGACTCACGTATAGTTCACAAATATATTTAGTCGTGCGACCATATTAGAATCGTTTCTAGCTTTCGACTGAATCACGAAAGATCATAAGCATGAATAGAATATGCGGCTCCACATAAACAAATAAATAAATATGTAAATGTGTAAATATGTAAATATGTATATATATATATATGTGTGTGTGTGTATCTATCTGGACACATGCACACAGTCTTTTGAAGGTTTGAGGGGTTTTAGGGTGGACGAGGGTTGATTTCTAATTAGGGTTTCGGCAATCGGCTGGTTGTTTAAGACAACTAGTGCCGAGTCCCCGATCCTGGCGAGACCCAACATCGTAACCCCATATGTGCAGCAACCGAGCTCCGACTGATAACCGCTACCAACACTAGCTAGGAACCAAACAACGTACCCTATATATATATATATATATATATATATATATCGCATGTGGTACATATGATCCTCAATCGGTGCAGTCCTTGCTTTGTAGATCGAAGCACATGGACCTTTATAGACACTAGCCAGATCCCTAATTCAGTACGTTAGAATATTTTGTTGCTGCAGGTACACAGGCCTCCCCTATAGCCATCTGAAATTCTGAATAGTGGAAACCAACTAACTCCTGGATCCCTAATTGACCACGGATTAGTCCAGGACACGTTCCTCGCTCATTCATATAGGCTCTCTCCGTACAGTTCAAAAATAACTCTAGTTCTATCAACTGATCGGTACCGGCAGCATGCATGACAGGAGTACCGATGACAGATTCGATCGAGCTCTATATGTGCCGGAGGACAGCATTTGCATAATTACTATGTAACGGTAGCCTCGGGCACTCCATACAGGGTTTGAGGTGCTTTGGAATAATACATCGGGGACCCATGACAGCAGGCTTTATAATTGACCTTAGCTGGAAAGTTCTGCAGCCCAACTTGCAATGCTCAGTCCAGACCTTAATCAGGTGCCCGAAGCAATGAAGATATTTGATGAATCCAATACTGGAACACTAATCCTAGCTGATCGAAGCCATTTGTTTTTTATTTTTGTTCATGCTGTTATTTACATATCGATTGTTCTCGAGACTTACGAGTAATATATAATATTTAGACATTCTAGGGTTTAGGGTATGGGGCTTTGGGTTAGGGGTACTTAAGTTACGGATTCACAACCTGGGGCTCCATAACTACCAGTATCTCAAACCTTTTGCATAAGCAGGCAGATATTTCATTTAGTGGCGAATCAGCCGGCCTATCGATCCGTGAAGTGTAGACCCCAGGGAAATCGGAGCTTCAGATCGACCGGGTTTATTGCCGAGAACAAAATCATTAACTTATTTATCGAAGCCTGAGACTCTGAACAACTGCATGAAGTTCCCGCCTTTGCTGTCGCTCCGAACCCGTCATCGGCGGAAGCCTGTACTGGTAGCACAAAACACAAGCCCGCGAACTTCAAGCTTGGGTTCCCGAGCTACGTAACACTATATTCAGATGAGAAACGTGGCAAAGAAAGCCTTTCGCTGGATGTTGTACTCGGTGTCTGCGTACGGTGCCCTTTTGGGTTTGTTGCTGGGCTTGTCGGAATCTGCAGCCTTTGCCTTTGCCTTTGGAGCCGCCTTGGCCTTGCCAGCTGCCGCCTTCGGCTTGCTCTTTTTGCTGTTCCCTGCCTTGCTAGTTTCTGTAGCCTCTACTTCTTTGTGCGCCGCGACAAGAAGCCGTTGGCGTTGCGGAACAATTGGGGTGTGCGGACCCTCCAATGCAGCCCGAACAACATCTTCGGGTACACCTGTCAATCCGGTCACTGCAGGGATGTGGAATGCCTGAGATAGAATCGAAGCAGTCGCTAAGCTCCAACCTAGTACAGGGTTGCACCAATCTTTCAAGCCAAGCCACAGCAGGACCCTTGCAGTCGCGTTTTCTATCAGCCGGCGGATGCATCACGGCCTGCATGCCATGCGCAAGCTTGGGAAGCGATGCGGCTGGGCCATGAGTTCATTTATAAAGCAGAGTCATGGCATCGACAGTGTTGAAGCTTCAGACCGACCGCGTGCACAAACATACAATTGGAGCGGACACGCTCTCAAACCTCTGACTCGATATCCTCTCAACCCGATAGCCTGATTGGCAGCTGCGGCGTCAATCTTCGGGCACCTGGGCAGGGTGTTTAGCATCTAGCTCTAAAATATGTCGGGGTTGACTGCTGGTATCAGATTCACTCAGTTGTAGACGGGTCGGTTGCAGATTTTGCAGCGGGGCCATTCGATGTTCCCTTTGCAGCCTCAGCGAAGTCTGCTATGATACTCGCGATTGAAAACTGAAATCATTGCAGCACACTTTAAAGCTTCCGAGAGTCCACGAGCTTCTTGCAGAGCTCAATTCGCTCCTCGTCTGTGGCCGCACGGCCAAGCTGGGAAACCAGGTCCTGCCATGATATGGGTATTGCAAGTTTAATAGCGTAGGTAATATTCACATATTAATGGAAATGTACAAATAACTACATGGCCATACAGATGTGAGCTTCATTAATTAATTAATTAATATATATATATATATAGGTGTATAGCTATATCTACATTCGTCGGTGAATCTTGCAACATACAAGTGTCTGTCTTTGCACAGTAAGAAAATTTTATGTACCATTGATATGAATTTACCTGTGTTCCTTTAAATGACACACACACACACAGATATGATTGGCCACAAACTTCATGATTCTGTTGCCTAGCTTTGAACTTTCTAATCTTTGAGCACGAACTGAATATAGAGCCCCCAAGCCTCGAATCTCGCACCATCCTATTCGAGTCTAATCAGGGGTCTTGTTGTCATCTACCCTGTCAATCTTAATGCGAATCTATTATGTTGAAATGATAGTCCTCGAGGCTCTGGGGCATCTCGTCGGGATTCGCATCATTTGTCTTGTCGATCGTAGGCTCCTGCACACTTACACAAACTGGAGCGGGGAGGTTATGATTCGGTCAAAAGCTAGTAAAGTGTTTGGCGGCTAACCTGCTTCTTCTCGAATAGCTTTCATGAGTTAACGGTATTAAGATTTGCATATATAGTTGTCTATCTAATATATCTATTATCCCTTTTCGTCATCTATGTGCTTTCTGTGCTTCGAGGGAGTAAGCTATCGTTAGCTTAGAGTTGTACTTATGTTCGAGCTTATGAGTATATAGATAGTATGTTCAAAAGGATAATCCTCGAGGCTTTTGTCCATCTCGTCGGGCTTCGCATAATTCTTCTTGTCGGTAGCGGTGCCCTCCTGCACACATGAGCAAACTCAAGGGGAAGGTTTACGAAGCATGCTAAGTTAATCAGACACAAAGGCTCCTTCACTTTGAATTGGGACCACCACACATCGAGGCGCTTTTGGTCGGATTCCGTAGGGTACTCCGAAGTCACCTCTCGAGTGGGCGCTTTAGGCCACTTTACCCATGTCGAAGCCCTCACGTGCTCTTCGGTCATCTCATCGGAAGGCGCAGGCCCCTCATACATCTCATAGTGGTCTTCACAAGTACCCTGATCCCCAATCTCAGGGCCTTTCTGGGCAGGCCACTGCCCCTCATCTTGATTGGCAGGCCATTGCTCCTGGCCACGATCCCCCTCTGCCTCACCATCATCGGCTGCCCACTGATCGTCGGGAGCACACTGCTCGTCGTCTTCATCGGGATCGGCAGCCCACTGCCCATCTTGATCGGGATCGGCAGCTTCCCATTCGTCTTCATCAGCATTGGTAGCCCACTGCCCATCTGGATCGGGATCGGCAGCTTCCCACTGCTTGTCTCCATCGGCATCGGCAGCCCACTGCCCCTTATCATCGGGATCGGCAGCTTCCCACTGCCGGTCTTCCCCGGCATTGGCAGCCCACTCCCCGTCTGGATGGGCATCCGCAGCCCACTGCCCATCCTCATCGGGATCGGCAGCCCACTCCCCGTCCTCATGGGGATCGGCAGCCCACTCCCCATCCTCATGGGGATCGGCGGCGCCCTGCCAATTCTGATCATCAGCCTCGTCCCACGCTTCATCCTCGCCGGGCTTTTCGGGCTCCTGCTCATTGCCACCAGTAACCTCATCCCACTGTTGATCCTCCGGCACATCTCCGACGTGCCAGATTCCATCCCCATCAAGCCAATGACAGCTTCCACAGACACTGCCAAGGGTCTGCGGGGGCTCGGTCTCCGGCTCGTCTTCCGAAACTTCTGGGTCCATCCCAGCTGCTTCGCAGTATTCCACATGCCCTTGGTGGGCCGCTTCCCAATCGAAATCACTGCCATCCTGCATGGCAGATCTGCCATATTGCACATGTACAATAATTCTAGATTCTAGCGGGGGAGGGTTCAAGGATTAGGGTTTCCCAACGGTCCTGGGCATAATACCGCGGCATCGGCTGATCGTTCGAGCCATCGTGATTCTCCTCAGGTCGATCAGCAGGAATACAAATATATATCGAAATTATCACTCGAGCCGAACATACATGCGTGTGGACTTGCAGTTTTCCGGACCAGGTCACTTTGCGCAACTCATCCATCCCATCCTTAATACACAGCAGATACAACCACACATTTGATATAAGTTTTGGATTGCAATCACAATCACACTCTCAAATTGCGGTCTACAGCAGCCTTGGGAGCAGGAGCTAGGTCGCCCCCTTCTTCATAATCATATTCAGCACCGTCGTAATCTTCATCATCATCCCAAGTCCCTGTCGGATCCACCTCCTCAGCTGCACAAAATGAGTGAAGAAGGACCGATCTGTTGAGCTATACATAGTCATCTGCAAATCGCGATTCATTATTTATTAACCGAAGCAGCTTCCGGGACCTCATCAGGAATGCAAACGTAGCTTGGCCTCGGCATGCAAAAAAGCACTGGGACATGTGTTTTCCGGCTTGTGAGCACGTGTGCACACATGTATGCCCATGTACGTACGTGTCTGTATACGTCTGTATATGTGTGTATATGTATATATATATATATATATATATGAATATATATATATATATATATATATGCACGTACATATATGTATATGCTGCCCAGCCACGTCTTCCCACGCAAGCGCAAGCGTTTCGATGGCCGGATGTCGCCGGGGTCCTTATATGTAGACATGAATGGTATTAAAGACTCTGGCCACAGGAATTGCAATGAGCCGTGCATATCACACCGCGAGAATTACGTGCTGTAGAAACCTCCCTCTCGATCTCTCTCTCCCGATCTCTCTATTATATATCGACAAGAAACACTGTCGAGGAGGCTCGAGGACATTTTTCTAACCAGAGCTTGCGAGTCCTGCCCACAGGGTTTTGAAGCTGAAATGTTCAATGCAAATTTCGATCCGCTTCCTAATATACACTCGGTCCTCATTCGGGTCCAGGTTCCACGGCTGTGTCTCGTCACAGTCCATGGCTGTTGGGGCAACGGTGGTTCTTCGGGCCCTCGACAAAAGCTTCGACAAACTAGATGATGTAGAGCTAAGCCAAGCTTCCTTTGAAAAGCCCGGTGTATCTGGGAGTTCAAAGCCAGGATTGTCGAGCAGTATCACCAGTGCATCCTTGATCATCCCGTCTGTAAACCATCGCCCTGCCCCTAGGTTGAGCTTGGAGGCCCACTGCAACCTTTCCCTTGTGGAACGATGCCTCAAAGAATTAGTGGGAACCAGGGCCCCTGTGTATCTGATTTCAGACAGATAGCTTTGGCAACAGTTCTCCCAGATCAATCTTGCCAGCTTCTCAACTTTCAACTTGCGAGCAACACCAGCTTCGATGGAGGGCATGGCTACGATGCTTACTATATGCAAAATGGGAACCAGCGCTAGCTGAAACCATCTCCGAAAAATTCGTTCTGGAGCTCCTGAAATCCAACCTACTACACTACATTCTGGGGGGCGTGCCTATATGCGTGTTGCAGGTCCGGCGCTCGAACAAAACCCTGTGGCATCCGATCAGAACGTTTCCAAGTCTTGCAGCCACTGGATGTCAGATCTCATGCCTGCTGACGAATGCACTCAAATCTCGTTCCCTGCATGAGCACATCGATCGCAATCTTCGCCGTCTATACCATGTCTGTATATATATATATATATGTCTGTAGATATGTGTATATATGTGTATGTATATATGCAGACACGCCCGCGTGCATGCATGTATGAATGTATGTGCGTATGTATGTGAATGTGTGTGCATGGTTAATATTAATGTATGTAATAATATTTGTAAATCTGTATGCATATATATACATACATATTGTGTATCCATGCTCTATATAACATGTATATATGTCTATGTATATATGTATATATGTATATATGTATATATGTATATATGTATAGATGTATATGTATATACAACCGTATATGTAGTGTGTATATGTGTATATGTGCATATGTGTATGTGTTTACATTCTTCCTTATGAATGTTATGGTCTGTGGGCTTAGGGTTTTTGCCGCAGTGGACCACGATGCTCGTGATCACGAAAGTCCGAGTGAAACGACACATGGCTGTACATTACCCGTGGTAATTGCCATGCGGTCTTATAACTAGACCGAGCAATGAACGAGAATCGTCTGAAAGTTGCGTAAATAGGATCTAACCAGTTAATAGGAACGAACCCGCGAACGGCATCTAGAAGTCGAACAGCCCGTGCTGGTAACTAACCTTTAAATTTTTGTTCAACTAGCAATATAGCAAATGTAACGAGAATTTATAGTAACTAATTGGTTCCCAACTCCATCCGATAGATACTGGCAACGTGCCTGTTACTAAGAAAAAATAGATTGCGACTACAGTATTCGCAAAATAACACTGAGTCATAACATGCCAACTACATGACCCAAACACAATACAAGCGAACAACATGCATATACATGAAACACCTAAAGGACAGGAAGCAAGTATTCGATTTGGTATCACTGAAATACTAACTAGCTTGAACTAATCAATAACCGCAGACTGGCGAGGTATCATT
>CAJNDV010035937.1:13940-24269 GCA_905221635.1 Symbiodinium sp. CCMP2456
ATAGAATATAATATAATATATATATATATATATAATACAGAGATAGCCCCACAAGGCACCACGGTGGCGTTCATCTTCTCGCCTGCTGCATTGGCCATTGCGATGAGCTTGGAAATTTGCTGCAGACAACAATCGAAATTGGAGTGAGGGGGGCAACAGTTCGATCAGGTTTTGGAGGGCTTTCTTGTCGAGTTCGGGTCTTTTGATTTGGGTATAGGACTGGGTTTCAGGCTCCTGATGTGAGATTCAGCTCTGGATGTCGAGTTTGTTCTTTTGGCTAAACGGTTTGGCTCTTGAATCCAGGGAGGCCCAGCGCGGTGTAGGGCCAAGCTTAGGGCACCTTGCAAGAGAGCTCATATGAGGAAATCCGAACAGGCAATCCGAATCCTAACTCCCTTAGAGTTTTAACGGCCGATTTTGGCTTTACAAGAGAGTGTGTGGCTTTGCAGGTTGTACGGTTTACAGGGTTTAGGGTTTAGGGGTGGTCAGGATGTGTTAGGGTTTTAGATGATGAGAGCGCAGGGTGAGCCAAGAAGACGACTGGTCTCAGGGCCCGGGAAGTTTATTCCTACTAAACCCTAAACCCTAAACCCTTAACCCTCAACCCTAAACCCTAAACCCTAAACCCTAAACCTTGACCACCTCCCTAGGGTACGGTCTGGGGCTGGAGTAAAGCCCCAAAACCTAAATTCGAAGCTCTAAACCCTAAAGACGTGTAGATGCCCTAAATCCTTAACGTTGAAAGCCCTAAACCCGCGGACTCGTCGCGACTGTGTATTAAGCCTTTTCCCAAGATGGTGCAGTGTATTAATATGTCGGGTGCCGTAATTCTATAAACTCTAAGCCCTGTGCCAGAAACCCTACCCTAAGAGTGCATGTACAGATATGGTATATACTTTGGCCCCAAAGTACTCATTTAGGGACAACTTTAAGGCCACAGCATATTCTACATGGGCACAAGGACCCTCAGGGTTATACAGCAAGCCCTACCTGGACCCCAACAGTATGTATAATAATAGCCTTCATTGGTCTTGGGCCAATAGTTTGCCTAAGCCCTAAACCCTAAACCCTAGACCCTAAAGCCCTAAACCCCCCTAAACCCTACACTTTGGGAGCTTCGATACATCCCAAGCTGTAACCTCGAAGTCTGAAGTACTGGGCCTATGAAGCAGCCCTCGGCCCGATGAGGTTTCGGAGCACCATCGCGTGAAAGAGGCACTCCGCCTCTCTACGCCGACTTCTTTGGGTTTTTTCATCAGCCTCTCTGCAGGGCCCTGGTTGTTGGTTCAGGTGTAGGGTGGTTTAGGGTTTCGAGATTTAGGCCTCAGCAACCCTAAACCCTAAACCCTAAACCCTAGACCCTAAACCCAAAGCCTTGAGGGGGTCTATCGGTGTTTCTATGGCTTCGGGCCGTTAGGTTGAGGGCTTCAGGGAGGGCCAGCCATAGTCACGCTGAGGGTATGAATATAATATAAGTTTTGCTATGTACCACTATTTTCATTCTTCTTCTTATTGCTGTTCCTAGTATCATTTTTGTTCTGGTTGTCGTTAGTATAACAATAATTTTGCTAGTATTCGGTTGTCATTAGTATAACAGTAATATTCGTTACTATTCCGGTAACCCTAAACCCTAAACCCTAAACCCTAAACCCTAAACCCTAAGTTCTAGTCATCATTATTCAGCACGGCCTTTTTTGGCTACATCCTCAGGCCGAGGACCGCGCTCACATCGTGCGCTACTTTGCCCGGACGCTGCGGCTGTCCAGACAGGCGCAGATCTAGAGTTTAGGGTTTAGGGGTTTAGGGGTTTAGGGTCTGGGGTTTCAGGGTCTAGGGGTTTCGGGGTTTAGGGTTTAGGGCTTAAACTACCAAAACCCTACCTTTTTGTAGGTCCTTGTTATAAACTCTAATATGGTATTTATAGGGCCCCACAAAAAAGTAGGTTTTGGTAGGTTAAGGTACAGTTTAGGGTTTAGGGGTTTCGGTATTTAGGGTCTCGGGGTTTCGGGGTTTAGGAGTTTAGGCGTTTAGGGGTTCAGGGTTAAGGGGAGGGTTTAGCTACAGAACAGTCGGTTATTGTAAGATCAAGCGCTAAAGGCCAAGCGACTCCAAGCCACAACCCGTATAATTAATGTGGGGATCTGAATAGTTTGTAATACGATCCCTTTACGTGCCTCAGCCGTCATGTTATAATAGCTCCCCAAACCCCAGTCTCATTTAAGTAGGGCTCGGGTTAGACTGGTTGGATGAGTGTGAGCTAGGGTTTAGGGTTTAGGGTTTAGGGTTTAATCTTGAGGGTTTAGGGTTTAGCCTTCAGTTTGTTGGGCATACTGCCGCACTGCCGTTACAGGATTCGGGTTTACAGGATTCTGCATCGTTACTGGTTTTCAGTCGTAGAAAAGTACACTAGGAATCAAACCACTGGGTAAACCAAGTCTGTTCCTTAGGATTCCGGAATCAGTGGGTAAGCCAAGTCTGTTCCCTAAACCTAAACCCCTAAACCCTAAACCCTAAACCCTAAACCCTAAACACCTAAACACCTAAACACCTAGACACCTAAACGCCTAAACACCTAAACCCTAAACCCCTAGGATTCCTTATCATGCGTGCTTGTTTCCAACGGCCTTGTTGAGCCGATCAAGGCCCCTTTGTTACAGCGCAAAACAGGGTTTAGGGTTCAGGGTTTAGGGTTTAGGGTTTAGGGTTTAGGGTTTAGGGTTTAGGGTTTAGGGTTTGGGGTTTAGGGTTTAGGGTTTAGGGTTCCCTGGCACCTTAGCCAAGCCGATTTCGCCCCCGGAGGTCTGCGCCAAGTACAAAGACATCTTCGAGGTCAAGACGTTTCCAAGGAGTCCGCCGATTCCGAAACCCTAAGCCCTCTTCGCTAAACTAAACCCCAAACCCTAATCCTAAAACCCCCTGTCCCTAAACCCTTCAGGCGTGGACCCCGAGCCCTAAGCCCGAATCCCGAATCCCTAAACCGACTTAGGGTTCAACGATCACGGCTCAAGGAGCTAGATCATAACAACGGTATAGGGTTTAGGGTTTAGGGTAAACCCTAAACCCTGAACCCTAAACACTAGGGAGAAGAAGCTGTAGATGCAGCAAGTACACAAGTTTCTACATGTCAGCAATCGAACGAGTGTTGCAGGACGTATCGATCTATGTAAGTGTTGGTTTAAGGTTTCAGGTTATGTTTAGGGTTTAGGGTTCGGGGTTTAGGTGAGCCTTAAGGGAGGAAGTTTCAAGGGGGGGGCCGCTATATAACCCACAAGTCACCTATTCTCCCTTGTGCTCCCTAAGGTTCCCATGTACCCTCCCGCCTTAGAACCTTCTTCCTTAAGGATATGGACGTTTTAGGGTTTAGGGTTCAGGGTTGAGGGCCCTAAACCGAAACCCCAAACCCTAAACCCTCATGAAACCCTGCCCTCCAAGCCAAACCCTGAAAACTCCACGCACGACCCGAGCAAGGGTTGAGTGCTTAGGGTTCAGGGTTTAGGGCTCAGGGTTTAGGCTTGGGGTATAGAACTTTCGGGTTTGGGATTTAGGGTTGAGGGCTTAGGGTTTAGGGTTCAGGGTTTAGGGTAAGTGTCTGCAACAGGAGCTACCTCTTCACACATGCCGGGCACAAGCCACGCCTGGAGGCACTCTTTGTCGGTTTAATGTTTTGGGTTAAGGACCCTAAACCCTAAGCCCTAAAAGAGTCTACACCTTTCGTGTTTAGTTTTTGGTGCCGGCTCGGGGTTTTCCGGCCCGGGTTCAGGGTTTAGGAGTTTGGATTTTCGTGGCACTTGACCAAGCTCTGTCCGCATGCAGATGGCTCTCCAGGACAGTGTAAATCAAGACGCATGAAGTAGCCAGGAACATAAATCGCCGGGGCAAAATGATCGCGCCGGATTCTTCGCCGCATGTCTGATACGGCCACCTTAATTCCTGAGCAGCCCAGACACCTATATAGTAGGTTACTGTTCCAAAATTTTCCTTAAACCCTACATGAATCTTGAATGTATAGGAGCCTAAATAATTTCCAAACTTGTTCCGTAGGCTTCCTTAACATAGATATACTATAAAGGATCCCAAAACCTGATTCTAATTATTAGTTAAGGCCCCGGCCGACATTAGCATCTCCGAGCTCCCAAAAAGCCCTTCGCGAACCCAAGCCTAAACCCTAAACCCGAAACCCTAAACCCTAAACCCTAAACCCTGAACCCTAAACCCTGAACCCCAAGCCCTTGAGAGGCTTCCTAAGAGGCTCCTTTGGCCCACTTTGAGCCGCCGGGGTTTAGGGTTATATAGGGTTTAGGGTTTAGGGTTTAGGGTTTAGGGCGCTTTGGGGTTAAACGTAGGGGTTCTGAATACAAGGTAGTACATACTCTCTTGAAATCTGTAGAGACATACCCCCCCAAACCCCATTCTACGTGTAAGGCCTCTTGTTTATTCGAGTTTGCGGTCTCCTGCAAGAGGCCACAAAACGCCTCAGGTCGACATGGGATCATGCAAAAAGGGTTTAGGGTTTAAGGGTTTCTATGCTGTCCAACCGCAAGGTGAGGGGACCGTTTCCAAATACAATGCAGTAGCGCGCAATAGACCCTAAACCCTCATCCCCAACAATGAACCCAAAAAACCCCAAGAGTCACCTCAACTTATAAAGTTTCACCTAAACCCAAACCGCGAATCCCGGAGACTCGGAATTGAGGTTTAGGGGTTTAGGCTGTAGGGGTCTAGGGGTTTCAGGTTTAGAGTTTAGGAAGCTAGGTTTTAGGGATATCCAGGATGCCAGCCTCTACTTTGTCGTCAGCGGCGAGCCGCCTGTCCAAACTGTATTGACAGGTTTCCCCTAAACCCTAAACCCTAAACCCTTTTGGATGAAGGAGTCTTTGGAGTTCGAGGGGTTTTGCTCTTGGAGCCTTTGTTCATGTCTTCACCGCTACAGTTGGTGTCGGCGCCACCGCGCTGCAGCATAGTATATCAAACTGTGTTGTAGATCTTGTAGTATCTTGTAGTATATGTATGACAGTTTGTTTTTGGAGCTTGTGGAATTCGACAGTATAGAGAATTGATATTGTCGGGCATAGCTTTTTTCGGGGAGAGGCCACGGCTGCTGTGCGGGACATGCAGGCATAGAGTAAACCCTAAACCCTAAACCTTAAACCCTGAGCCCTAAACTCTAAACCCTAAACCCTGAACCCTAAACCCTATGGCAGGGCGCTGTTGCGTTGTTCGCTTGCTACGCAGACAGCGATCTCCTGGTTGCTTTTGCCGCGACACAGGGTTGAGGGCCGTCGTTGAGAATGAGAAAACATCCCTGCTCTGATCATTTTTTTTGGAATTTGACGGCCCAAGCCCGACACCCTAAAGCTCGTAATTCAGATCAACTGGAGTCTGTGGTGGCCATATAGTTTACACACACCGGAACACTAATGCCACCGAGCCGAAGTCATGAAGACCAGCCTACCTTAAGAACCCAAAACCCACTTTTTTGTAGGTTCTTATTATAAACCCTAATATGAGATTTATAGGGACCCTACAAAAAAGTAGGTTTTGGGTTCTTAAGGTAGAGCCCCGAATGCCCGAAGCGAGACTGGAACACCCGCACCCGAAATCGAGATCCCACGCCCGGAGAACCCCGGACCCGGGGTTTAGGGTTTAGGGTTCAGGGTTTAGGGTTTAGGGGTCCCCAACCTGCAAAGCCAAAACTCTTACATGTCTTTTAGTTGGGCAGCGCTTGTTAAGCAAAGTAATTTGTGTACAAGAAGGTGTATATGTATATGTATATGTGGAATTTGATTGAGATTTATCTTCCCTTTGACTACTAACAGAGGATTAGTAGAATTCAATGTATCTTTAGTAATGCTCACTAAAATAAAGGGTGCAGTCTGTGAGAAGAAGGAATCTTCGTCAAACTTCTTTTTTCTTATTTTGATAACTAAAGATTATATTGATATTGACCTGACAACTATATATCCAGGCTCTAAGGTCTAGGCCAAAATCCCAGGTAGCCGCCTTCCTCGTCCCGGATCCTCAACCTTAGACCTTAAAGCCCTAAACCCTAAACCCCAAAGCCCTAAGCCCTAAGCCCTAAACCCCTAAACCCTAAACTGCTAAGCCCTAAACCCTAAACCCCAAAACCCCCCCTTGCACCTTCCCAGGTTACAGGCTGTGCAGCTACCCAGGCTTCGCAGAACCGGGGCGCTCTTTTTCCTCCCCACAAGAACCCTACTAAACCCCGACACTAGGGGCCCTAAAAGGACGTCAGCATAACCTCATACAACAATGTCACTGCTTTTTTGGGGGGCTTCATTATTTTGGGATTTATCTGAGGTATCCCTATCCCAATGTTGGCTTACGTGTTTTTGTGGGGCCCGCTACACTGCCCCCTGCACCTTGAATATCCCTACGAAACCATTGGGCTTAGCGCCGCTTGGGGTTTAGGGCCCTACACCCTAAACCCTTCGAGCCTTCAGCCCAAAGGGCTTAGGGTTCCGGGTAGGTACTATAGAGCTCGAAGTACATGGTAAAGTCGTCCTTAATGTAACCCTAAACCCTAAACCCTAAACCCTAAACCCTAAACCCTAAACCCTAAGTATAGTATAGTGGGACCCAGAGGCCTCTTCGATTGAAAAAAAGGCATCCGCAAAAGAACCTCTAAGCCCTGAGCCCAACACCCCCCATAACTTTCGCCATGCGCAATTGCTCTGAGCCGTTTAAGTTCCGGGTTTCGTGGGGAATGAGCCAGAAACAATCTCCAACAACTTAGAGGAAAGGGCATACTGCTTAGGTTTTAGGGCTAGGAAGCCCTAGGCCCTACAGTTCTGAAAGGTTGGGTTAAGGGTGTGGAGGGGTTGCCGATGCTCTCAGAAGGTAGCCTAAACACACTTGCAGTTGCAAGGCGGCAATGGAACTGTTCGCACTGGTTTGGGCTACAGTAAGCAATCAGCTGGGGTACCGGCGAAGAGCATATCCGCACATTTTGGCCGACCTCGCCGAGCAGGCAGGCTTTTGCAAATGCAATCGGACCTGCTGTGAGGGCTCAAAACCAGAGCTCTACGAATCGAGGTGCAGAAGCAAAGGTTGGCCGCAAGATATGCACACAACCTCCGGATTGAACGTACAGCAATGCTTGCCAGCATTAATCTTGTTGCGTTGGACTTATGTTTGAGTTGACTAAAGTCTTCCAAGTCCTGAAACGCCCAGAAATCCGTGCTAGCTGACTGACACCTGCATTTAGCAACCCCAAAACACATCGGCGCCTGAATGTGCACCACTTTGGCCAAAACTGGAGGATTTGGTTTGTGAGAGGCTACATTTGAGTGGGCCTGCAGACTTAGCTTACCAGACGATTCACAGGTGTTGTTGGTGAAGGAGCAACCGGCCCAACAGGGTTTAGGGTTTAGGGTTTAGGGTTTGGCATCTTTTGTTGGACTCCTTTCTGGCTTTGTCAAAGCTAGTTCGGAAGGCAAGGGCGGAATGGAAGCTACGTAAGCTGGAACCTTTCAATGGATATCGATGGCCAGTTGTTCAGCGCGCCAGCCCGAGCGATATCTCGCGAACGCTGAAAAGCCGTAGCTTGTGCTACATCTTCAAAGGCTAGAGCCGCACCTCTTGACTGAGCTGATACTGTCACGGCAACTGGACGGTATTATGAGGCGCTTCTAGAAGTATTATGTAGGGGCCTAGATATTTACCAACAGGATTTTGGGGGTTCATCAGAATATATAACTGTACTATAATGTACCCCACAACCTTGTTCTGATTATTAAGGTCCCTATAAATTATATTGGGCTTAAAGACTCCCCGCGCCGTAGCCTTCGACCTCGGAACGCAACGCAATATGGAGAACAGGGTCTTGGGGCCCATTATACTATAATTAAAATAAGGAACCCCCCAAAGTAGTATTGGTAATTATGTAGGCCATTACAGTAAGCGTAGGGTCTAGAAGGGTTTTAGCTAAGTTTTAAGACTTAGGATTAGAGTCTTTAGGGCTTGGGCTTTTGAGGTTTAGGATCTTCAACTGAGGGCGGATAAGGTTTTGGATTCAAGGTTTAGGTCTTAGAGTTCCTGGAGTTTAGGTTTTGCGTTTTAGGATGTTGTTTAGGGTGCAGAGTTGAGGCTTTTCAAGGCCTTGGCAATTGGGGTCCAGGGTTCGCTTGTGAAGTCGCTGCGAAGGCAAGGAAAGCTGGGCCGCCGCTACGGGAAGGCCTTGGCCGTGATTTCGCTGTGTTCATTTCTGAAAAGAGGGTTCCCGAAGAACAAAGTCCCGTAGTTTTGGAGTCTCTGGGTTTCTGAGGGTCGTATCAGGGTTGTCAGGTATCTTGCAGGTTTTGGTGGGATCCCTATCCGGGTTTTACAACGTTTTTGCCCGTGAGTCAAACCGAAACCCTAAACTCCGAACCCTAAAACCCGAAACCCTAAACCCTAAACCCTAAACCCTAAACCCTAGACCCTAGACCCTAGACCCTAAACCCTAAACCCTAAACCCTAAACGCCAGTTCCTGCGCAACAACAAGCCTTCATGCCGGACACTGTGAGCCGCGACATGCCCCGACGCGCCTTTACCAAGACCCCCCCCGAGTGTTTCGAAAGTTGAGGTTCAGGACTGTACCTTAAGAACCCAAAACCCACATTTTTGTAGGTTCTTATTATAAACCCTAATATGGGATTTATAGGGACCCCCCCAGTGTTTCGAAAGTTGAGGTTCAGGACTGTAGATGACGGGGTTTGGGGTTACCGGCAGTAGGGTGCAGGGTGTATGCCTCTATAGGTCATATTATACATAGGTAAATAAGTAGATAAATAAGTAAATAAATAAATCAACATATATCTATATCTATATCTATATCTATATCTATATCTATATATATATATATATACATACACTGAGTCGACGACTGGGGCATTTCTAGGTCTGGAGGCTTGGAGCAACGAAAAGGTGTGCACATTGGGCCCATGATTTATGGGAGGATGTCGTGCCCGAATTTCTAAACACAACCCTAAACCCAAAAACCCTAAACCCTACCCTAACTTAGGCCCTAACCCCTAAACCCTAAACCCTAAACCCAAAAACCCTAAACGCTAAAATCCAAATTAAAGCCAACATCTTCAACCCCCAGCACAGCTTTGGTGAACAGTTGGTGCCCCTTTGGTGCACTGGGGCTACTGGCTTTACGGTTTAGGGTTTAAGGGGATCATGGAGTGTTCTTGAGATTGATGTTGGCTCACGCAGATCTTTCTTAATCCGAGGATCTGAGTTCAAAAAAGGGCCCACGTTTAAAGAATGTTTTTCGGGCCCAGATTGGGCCTGGAAGAGGTGGTTCAATTGCGCTTGGATTTCGTCTGAAGAAAAGGTACCAGATTTACAGAAAACTATTTTGGAGGTCGGAACGTTTCAGGGTTGAAAGCTTCAGACTGGACCCGGCTGCGGCTGCAGTCTTTGCTTTCGTTTGCTTGCTTTTGTCATACAGAAGCAAAGCTTCTCTGGGACCCGGGTCTTTCCCATCAGCAGAGGCTGAAACACCCAAGAGATGGTTCCATTATTGCGGCCCTCGAATCGTAATTCTGCGGGGGAGGGGGGTGGCCCCCTACTATGTAGACGCGCGGATTAGGTGGACGGGCTCGTTACTACGGCCGACACTTGCAAGGGTTACCTCGGTAAGTCTTTGTAGTTGGTTTCGACCCTGTAAACCAAAGGCTTTAAGCTACTTTAAGCCTGTACGTCACCCCAAACTCTATAAACCCTAAACCCTAACTGTAACCACACCTCTCCAACAACCAGAAACCCTAAGCCCGTATAAAGCCTAAAGCTTAGAATCTCTTCAACAGCCACTTTTGCACTTTAGTGTAAGCCCAATTCGGCAGGACGGTCGTGCGAGCGAAAGTCCAGTGCACTTCAAAGATCTTACTGCGTTTACCCTAAACCCTAAACACTCTTTATCATATGAGTTTAAACCCTATCTATTCGCGGGAAAATGGCCACCCCTCGGCCCATTCCCAACCAAACCCGGAATTTCCCACGAAAATGGCCACTTTCTCGAATTTCCCACGAAAATGGGAATTTCCCACGAAAATGGCCACCCCTCAGCCCATTCCCACGAAAATGGCCACCCCTCGGCCCATTCCAGCGAAAATGGCCACCAAACTCAGAATTTCACCGAAAATGGCCACGCCTCGGCCCATTCCCACGAAAATGGCCACCCCTCGGCCCATTCCCACGAAAAAATCCACCCCGGCCCATTCCACGAAAATGGCCACCCCTCGGCCCATTCCCACGAAAATGGCCACCAAACCCAGAATTTCCCACGAAAATGGCCACCCCTCGGCCCATTCCCACGAAAA